>CAJHQQ010000025.1:0-117500 GCA_905132885.1 Moricandia moricandioides
TCGCGAAGAAGTCTTCTCAATCGAGAATACTTCTAGAGATGTCTTGTGGTCAATGTATAGGTTAGTTTTGCAATCAAATTTTTGTGTGTATTTTAATAGAAGAATTCCCTAGAAGTCTTCTAACTTTTCTTTTGTAAAAAAACCGTGAAGACTTCTCGAGAAGTCTTCTCGGATAAACATATTAGTTTTGAAATTGACCAAAGTTTGTCAGAAATTTATTTTTTTATAGAAGACTTCCAAAGAAGTCTTCTTTACTATTAGATTAAGTCTTCCACGGTTGCAAGAAGTCTTCGTAGGTTACCTTTTCAATTGAAATTGATAGTAAAACGTTTAATATTAATGAGAAGACTTTTTAGTATTAATATTAAGAAGTCTTATGCGAAGTCTTATGTGAGAAGACTTCTTGAGAAGTCTTATGCGAGAAGACTTCTTGAATTGAACTTTGTTCAATCGAGAAGTCTTCTCAAATTTTACTCTGGGTTTGTGGTCAAACCTTTGGTTATGAGAGAAGACTCTAGAAGTATTCTAGAGAAGTCCTTCTAAGAAAAAATCAAATTTCTAACAGGAACTTTGGTCAATTACAAAACTAACATGATTACCAGAAAAGACTTCTCTAGAAGTCTTCTCTGATATTTTCAAGGATTTTTCAAATTTAAAACTAACCAATATTAGAAAGAAAGACTTCTTAAAGATGTCAGTTGCAGAGTAGACTTCTCAAGACGTCTTCTTTTGTAAATATGCAATTGGCAAAAATGACTTAAATGGAAGACTTTCGTATAAGTATTCTCCAAAAAGACTTCTTAGGAAATCTTCTCAAAGAAGACTCCATAAGAATTACTTCTACCTCAATGTTTGATAAACTTTCATTTTCTATACAATTAAAATAAATTTTTAATATTCTCTTATTAATTCAGGTATATTATTCAATATTGGGTCTCATGGATGAAATTCATAATTTATTTGTTGATAATTATGACATTTCAAATATTAATGTTTACTAATTTTTCTAGCTAATCCGAGAAGATTTCTTAAGGAAGTATTCTGAAAAAAGACTTCTGAAAAGTTACTTAACACTCTTGAAAAATCTAACGGAGAAGACTTCTGGAGAAGTCTTCTAACGTTAGATTTTCAAGAAGTATTAAGTAACTTCAAAGTATGTTTTTTTAACTTTCAAAAGTGTTAAGTAACTTCAAGAATATCAAGTAATGTGGTTTAATATGTCTTCTTAGATCATAAAATATCATTTTTTAAATTTCATGAGATTTAAAATATCAAATTTCACTTGAAATTCAATTTTGTTCTTTTTTGAATTTGAGTAAGTTTTCTTCAGAAATATTCTCTCTTAGTTTTAGTAATTTTGACTAATTTTTTTGTGTTTTTTGCATTTTGTTATGAGTGGGTAGAATTGTAAACAAATCTTAGTATTTTGTATCAAATAACTTCAAATAATGTTAAATAGTTTTGGCAACACATGAACATATTTTCCAAATTCTTTTGATTAAGATCTCTTCAAGTTTACAAAGAATTCACAACTAAAATAATACACATACAGAACATAAAACAGACCATAAAAAAAACTATTACACATGGAGCTAGATATCATTACACAACATAGATAACCTTGGACTCCACTGACATCATCCATTTGTACCATATTGGGCAGAAGACTTCGGAAGACTTCGTAGGAAGTCTTCTAGAATAAAATACATTAGAAGACTTTCCAAGAAGTCTTCCGAGAGTCTTCCAATAGTCTTTTCAGAAATCTTTTAAAATCTGACTCAGATCTGAAAAATCTACATATTCAAAAGCTTTCAAATGGCTTCAAAACAAAGAAAACTTCAAAAATAATTTTTTAATGCTTAAATAATAAACAAAACAGTCACATTAGGTTGATTTGTAACATTTTAGAAGCTAATATATAAACACACAAAATAACATATTCAAAATTTGAACCACTTTAGGGCAGATGATTTCAGACAGACTTCATGAAGACTAGGTATGGGCATTCAGGTCCTCGGGTCGGGTTTGGTCGGGTATTGTTTGGGTCCCGACATCTTTGGGTCTTTAGATATTTAGGACCCAATAGGATAATTAGAATTTGTCGGTTCGGGTCATGTCTGGTCTGGGTCGGTTCGGGTCTTAGATGTGAAAACCCAATAGGGTAATTTAAAAAAAATTCGGTTTGATCCGGGTTGGCTTCGTTCGGGGTCTGACCCCGAAAAATACCCAAAACACACAAAACAAAATCCTGAAAAGACTTTAAAATGCCAAGAATATCTAAAATTTTACCTAAAATTTGACCTGAAGACATGAAAAATACCCAAAATTTATTTGATTAATTGAATTATATTTTTTTAAAATCTATAATTTTACAATAAACCCACAAACTATACCAAAAAAAAACAATCCAAAATTTTTTTAAAAAATATCTTTAATACCAAAAAATATACTAAATACCATATATATTTAATATATACTAGAAGTTTCGGGTATTTTGGGTTACCCTATCGGGTCTTGTAATTTTGGGTCGGATCCGGGTTCAAGACCCCACGGGTCCTCACAACAAGATCCAATGGGGTAAAATGGACATTACATGTACCCCGACCGATGAACCGGGTTTTTTTGGGTCGGTTCCCGATTCGGGGTTTTCGGATCCCGGGTAAATGCCCAATCCTACTGAAGGACTTCATCGGAAGTCTTCTATCATAAAATGCATTATAAAACTTCCAAAGTTTGACTCAGATCTAAAAAATATGCGTATTCGAAAGCATTAAAATGACTTCAAAACCGAGAAAAATTTAAAAATAATTTTTATGCTTAAATAATAAACAAACAGTCACATGAGACTGAATCTATAACTTTTTAAAATCTATTGTATAAACACGCACAAAATACATATCCAAAATTTGTACTATTTGGACAGAAGGACTTCGAAGACTTCATGAAGACTTTGTGGGAAGTCTTCTATAATAAAATGCATTAGAAGACTTCCCAAGAAGTCTTACGAGAAGTCTTTAGTATGTCTCAGATCTAAAACACTTGCAAATTCAAAAAACATTCAAATGACTTCAAAACAGAGAACAATTTCAAAAATAAAAAAGTTATGCATAAATAATAAATAAAACAATCACATTAGGTTGAATCTATAGCTTTTTAGAATCTAACATATAAGACACGCAAAATAAATATCTAAAATTTATAGATCTACTTTTGAAAGAGTGAAAGATGAGAACCATGTATTGAAAAACCTGCAAAAAGAAGATAAATTAATAAGGAGACATAAGAAAAAAAATTAGAAATGGATACAGAGGTTGGTATTTTGATGTTCAAAGAGACTAGAAAGAGGATCGAGAGTTTTAGAGTGAGAAACATTATTATTTTGTTGCAGCCATTTAAAAAGAAGAAAGATAATGTATTAATTTTTATATATGGAGACAAAATTTTCAATTAGGTTAAATATTTTCGATATAGAAGACCCAAAAATTTCTTCTAGAACCTAAAATCAAATAACTAACTAGATAGCAAAAAAAAGCACTTCACTAAACTTAAAATCACTTCTAAAGTGTTTAATATACTTAAAACAAAACATATATATGTCAAATATAATTTTTTTTTAAGTTAAGATTAAATTTAGTAGTCATTAAAGACCTGTTTTCATGTAGTGTATTGAGAAGTCTTCCTTTGTAAATAATGATTTACTTTTGAATTTGAAAAATCTTTGAAAATACCAGAGAAAAGTTCTAGAGAAGTTTTCTCTCGTAAACAGTTTAGTTTTGCAGTTGACTAAAATTCTCTAGATATTTGATTTTTTCTCTAGAAGTCTTCTTTTGAAAGATTTCTAAAAAAGTCTTCTCTCGTAACCAAATGTTTGATTAGAAACCCGAAATAAAAATTTAGAAAACTTCTCATTATTGTTAAATTTTTGTACTATTAATTTTCAATTGCAAAAGTAACCTATGTAGACTTCTTGCGACAATGAGGCAACTTCATCTAACAGTAAAGAAAACTTCTTAAGAAAGTCTTCTCCAATAAGACTTCTCGGGAAGGTTTCTATAAAAAGTCAAATTTCTGACAAACTTCGGTCAATTGCAAGTCTTCTCAGGTCTTTTTTTTTTAACAAAAAAAAGATAGAAAGACTTCTAGAGAAGTCTTTTATTAAAAACATATAAAAAGTCAATTGCAAAACTAGCATATACATTGACCAGAAGACTTCTAAAGAAGTTTCCTTCGCGAACAAATCTGAAAAAATTGATTTCATATATTGAACTTCTTAGAGAATTTGCTTACCTTCTCCAAACACACATGACTTCACCACAAAAGTGACTAAGAAGTTAAGACTAATATATTGTAACCACACCAATATCCAAACACACATGACTTCACCACATTAATGACTAAGAATCATGAGTTCAATATGTCTCTATGAAACTTGCAAAGTTTGGAATTAAAATCTTGGTTTTCTAGGATGAATTTAGAGAGAAAGTGAAAGATGTGTGATTTATGTGCATAATAAATGAGATTGAAAGAGAAAAAAGTCTAAGTTTTGGTCTTTAAAAGATTCAAATTGGTTTTTCATGGTTGTTGGTTAAAAAACTTCTGAACATATTGTAACCACACCAATATCCAAACACTGAACATGTTTTTCTATAAATATTTATTTTTCTCAAATATGATTTTGTTAAAAAAACTTATCTGGTAAATATAATTGTTAGTTATCAAACATATGAAAAATACAAATAATTAACTATTTTGTGTCTTATGCATTTTTAGATTAGTAAAATATATGTAATTAGCTAGGTCCAACTATTTTTCGGATATTGGTGTGGTTACAATATTTTTAGCTAAATATAATTATCATTAGTTAGTTTAATCAGATAATTTATTAAAAATGATTTAAATTTTACATATACAAGAAATTATTTATACGTTGTAAAATTTCTAATCAAATTTTAGTATTTAAATAAGTATCATATATTTTTCAAAAATATATAATTCTTTAAAACACCAATTATTTGAATCTCTTAAAATATCTAATTAATATAAGGAAAATTTGTCGAATATGACTCATAATTTGATTCTCAATATAAAAGTGTACCTCAAATTCAAACAAATTGAAAAAGTCACCTAAAAGATTAGTGAAATTACAACAAACTACTTATGAACAAACAAATAATGTATTGATTTTTACCATTATAATCATCCACGTGAGAAGACTTCCCTAGAAGTCTTCTCGTACAATAGATCATAAAAATAATTCAATTTCTTAGAAAAATATTTATATGGGGAAAATTGAAATCATGTAACTATAAACATATATAACTGATGTAAATTTATATTTACTAAAATTTAAATCTTTTCAACATAGATGAGTGAATGTTGATTGATTCATGATAAATTTTTTGTTTAGATATTGGTAATATGTTGTAGTATTGTTGGTATTTTAGGGTTTTATTTTGAAATATTATCTTTTATTTTATTTTTATTTGAGAAATATGTGTTAGTGACCATCTAATAACTTGATTTTAAAACACTTCCTAAGTTTCTTTTAAGTTTAAGAAGTGTTTTTGCTTACTTATTTGATTATAGGGTTTTGGAAGACTTCCGAGAAGTATTCTAACATATAATGCACTATAAGACTTCCTAGAAGACTTTACAACAAATTCTACCATTTCCCGCTTAAATTTTAGTACAATTTAGGTTTCCCGCCTAATGATTAATTTAAGAATTTAGGTTTCCCGCATAATGTGAAGTCTTCCAGGAAGTCTTATCATGTATTAGATCTTAAAAATAATTTATAAATTTTATAAAATATATTTTGATAGGAAAAAAATCCAAATCATGTAATTATAGACATTTCTAAATGATGTAAATTTAGATTAACTAAAATGGAATTGTTTCAACATAGATGGATGAATTTAGATTACGTCATTATAGTCATTGGTTTAGGGTTTAGTAACATATGTTGTAGTATTGTTTGTATTTAGGGTTAGATTTTGGAATCTTAACTTTTTTTTTTTATCTACATATGTTTAGTTTTGTGTATATTAAACACTTCATAAGTTGATTTTAGAGAAATTGCTAAGAATAGCATAAGTTAAGTACCACTTTCCAAAAATACACACTATCAAAAATATGTTGACATTTGGATTTACACTTTAGTGATTATTGTTTAGGTTTTAGTGTTAAATGGGTGAGGTTGAATTTCTAAATTTTTTATAAATATTTAAAGAATAAATTAAGTCTATTTTCATCAAAAAGTTAAGTCATTTTTGAAAATAGTCATTCATTAAAGGTAAATTTGAAAATTGGTATCAAACTTATGGTACAAATGAAATTTCCCCTTGATTTTAAGTTTAGTAAATTGTTTTTTTTGCTATGTAGTTAGTTATTTGATTAGGTTAGTATTTAAAAAACTTCCAGAAGACTCCGAAAAAGTCTTTTGGCATATTCTCGCCTCAATTTTAGTAGAATTTAGGTTTCCTTCCTAAATTCTACTAAAATGTAGGAAAATTAGGGTTTTCACCTAAAACAAAGTCTTTCAGAAGTCTTCTCATGTATTAAATCTTAATAGTAATTTATAAAATTTTAAAAATATATTTTGATAGAGAAAAATCCAAATCATGTGAATATAAACATTTACAAATGATGTAAATTTAATCTTAACTTAAAAATAAATTAAATTTGACATATATGTGTTTAGTTTTATGTATATTAAACACTTTAAAAGTTGATTTTAAGCTTAATGAAGTGTTTTTTTTACTATTTTAGTTAGTTATTTGATTTTAATATCTAGAAGACTTCTTGCTCTTAGAAGACTAGAATACTTCCCAAGAAGTCTTCAATATCGACAATATTTAACCTAATTGAAATTTCGGTCTCCATATATAAAGAAAATTTACACATTCTCTTTCTTCCTCTCAAATGACTTCAACAAAAATGTAATATCTTTCACTCAAAAACTCTCAAACCTTTCTCTAATCTCTTTGAACATCAAAACACCAAAATCTATGTCCATTTCTATTTTTTTCTTATGTCTTCTCACTAATTTATCTTATTTTTGTAGGTTTTTCATTACATAGTTTTTATCTTTCACTCCTTCAAAGTTATATCTATAAATTTTGGATATGTAATTTGTGTGTTTTATATGTTAGATCATAAAAAGCTGTAGCTTCAACCTAATGTGAATGTTTTGTTTATTATTTAAGCATGAAATTTTTTTTTTTGAAGTTTTCTCTATTTTGAAGTCATTTGAATGTTTTTGAATTTGCAGTTTTTTTTCAGATCTGAGACAGACTAAAGACTTCTCTGAAGACTCTCGGAAGACTTTTTGAAAGTCTTCTAATGCATTTTATGCTAGAATTCTTCCCATGAAGTCTTCAAGAAGTCTTCGGAAGTCTTCTGCCCATAGTGGTACAATTTTGGATATGTAGTTTGTGTGTTTTATATATTAGATTCTAAAAACTTTTAGATTTAATCTAATGTGACTACTTTGTTTATTAATTAAGCATATATTTTTTTGAAATTTTCTCTATTTTGAAATCATTTGAATGCTTTTGAATATGCAATTTTTTCAGATTTTGGTCAAACTTTGGAAGACTTCTCAGAAGACTCTTGGAAAATTCTCGGAAGACTCTCGTAAGACTTCATAGAAGATTTCTTGGAAAGTCTTCTAATGCATTTTATGCTAGAAGACTGTCCATAAAATCTTTAGGAAGTCTTATGCCCAAAGTGCTACAAATTTTGGATACGTATTTTGTGTGATTTATATATTAGATTTTAAAAATTTATAGATTCAACATAATGTGACTGTCTTTTTATTATTTAAGCTTGAAATATTAGTTTTGAAGTTTTCTCTGTTTTGAAGCTATTTGAATGTTATTTGAATATGCACATTTTTCAGATCTGAGTCAGACTTTAGAAGACTTCCTAGAAGACTTTTGGGAGATTTTCAGAATACTTCTTGAAAAGTCTTCTAATATTTTATGCTAGAAGACTTCCTACGAAGTCTTCAGGAGGTCTTCTGCCCACATGATACAAAGAGATGATGTCAAGTCGAGTCCAAGGTTAGATGTCTTGAGGATAGATATCTAGCTTCATGTGTAATAAATTTGTTTATGGTCTATTTTATGATTCGTATGTGTACTATTTCAGTTGTGAATTATTTTGTAAACTTGAAGAGATTTTAATTAAAAATATTTTGTAAAAATGTTCATGTTATTCCAAAAGTACTTGACATTATTAAAATTATTGATAGAACATACGAAGAATTTTTTTAACCATTCTGAAATGAGACCGGTTCGGTTTCGGGTGTTATAACCGAAAAAACCGACAACAACCAAAGTAAAACCAAAAATAATAAAATTTGAACCAGAAATAACTGAATTTAAACCAAAATAAACTTAAAAATTTAATTCATTCCGCAAATAAACATTTGAATCAAAGTTTAAACACACCAAACACACACAAATCTTAAACAACCAAAGTTTTAACAGCAAAAAAAAATTAAAAATACAAAAGCCGAACATGTAGTCTAGTGGGCAGAGACATCTTCTTCTTTCTTATGCTTAGTCTTCTTGTAGGATTACTGTGTCTCCATTCTCTGAGAACAAAGATAAGAAAATAGCTTTACAATCATGTTATCAGATTATAAATTAACGATTAGATTCACAATATTGTTACATCTTTCAAGCCTGTCCACTTCTTCAAGATCAGCTAGAACTTGTTCATTTGTAAGCTCCCTTGTCTCCATCTTAAGGTATTCCTTCAGCCACTGCTCTGTACACATTATAACCTCAACCATGTAATGAGTTAGAGAGCTCCTATGTGGATCAAGAATCCTACCACTAGTACTGAAGGCACTCTCAGAAGCAACTGATGATACTTGCATGGCTAGAACATCTCGTGCAATCTCAGATAAAACAGGGAACTTGGCATTGTTTTTTCTTCACCATGAGAGCACATCATACTCCAATCCTATCATCAAATCTGGGGCTTCCACACTTTCCCTGAGATATGTTTCCAGCTCATCCCTTTTCTCTCTAACACCTATCTCAGTAAGCTTCTGCTTGTACCTCACATCAATCCTCTTATAACCAACACAATCATCCAATATCTCCATTCTTTTAATGCATTGCTCTCTAGACTGAGATCGCACAGTTGACTGAGAGGACTGGTCACTTGGATCAACATCATTTCCATGCCTTGCTCTGTATTCTTTGAACAAACTTCTCAGAAGACTGAGCAATGAGTCATACATCTCGTTGTACTCGATAGTGTCTTGTCCATACAGTTCTTCAAAGCACATCTTTGCAAGCTCCAACTTATTGGTAGGGTCAAAGACAGTGGCAACAACTAGCATCATGTTCATATTCTTCATACCATCCCAATACTTGTCGAACTTTTTGAACATCTGTGTCGCTTTAGACTTCAAATCAGATTCATGGCTGTTGGTGAGTTCCATCAGATTGGTTGCTATGGTTACTATCTCACCATAACACCTATGCGAATTAAGAGAACTTGAAGCTGATACAACCAAGGTTGAGTTGTAGAAGATAATGAGAAACCGACATAGTTTTTCAATCTCATTCCAATCCCTTCGCTGTGGAGGACCAATCCTTTTTGCACCATTCTCAAACTCACAGAAGTAATCATTATACAGCTTGTCTTCTGTCTCCATTTTATCGAAGGCTACTTTGAAGTTCAGAGCTGTTGTCAGCATCAAATATGTCGAGTTCCATCTTGTCTTGACATCCAAAGTTAAGCTTCCTCTTGTAATCTTACCTGAATCTACCTTACACTCAAAAGACCTCAACCTATTTGTATGTGATCTCACATACGAGATTGCATTACGCACAAAAGCCACTGTCTGATCTATCTCAGCCATACCATCTTTCACAATCAAGTTAATAATGTGGGCGCTACATCTCATGTGCAAAAACTCACCATCTAAGAGAAGTGACTGGTCAGAAACTAAGGCAAAAGCACTGTGAAACTTTCTCAAAGCTGAACTATTAGCAGTAGCATTCTCTACGGTTATACAAAATATCTTCTCAATTCCCCATTCAGCCAAGCATTCTAGTAAAAGAGAAGCAATTGTCTGACCTTTATGATCTGTGATGTGCTTGAATCCCACTACAAAAAAAAGGATACATTGTGACGACCTCTTGGGACGAACTGTCTTGGTCACAAAGTTAGTGACGTTTTTGATACGTTGTTGTGACTGTTTTTTCGTCTTAATTTTGTAGTTGTTTTGTCACTATATTATGACGATGTAAGTCGTTGCTATATTTAGTCACAACTAAAGACGTAATTGTTACTACAATAATAAACGTAGCGGTCGTGACGGTATTGTGACTATATGTATCATCACAAATTGATACGCAACCATGACGGAAAGATAAGTGTCTATTTGGTACGTAACTGTGACTCACCTTTAGTCATTAACTAAAACCTACGAATTTTCATTGTGAATTGTTGATGTAATATTTTTGTAACTAATTAAAACCAAATATCTCATGTTTACTTTTTCACGATTGACTCAACCCTTTGAGTCTATAAAAATAGTTGTATAACAAATGTTTAAAAAAAAGAGAAATTATTTTCAAGACATGTCAATTTTACATTTTTTATTCATTGCATAACTATTTATAAGGATTGTAATCCTTATCTAATATGGAATATATTTATTATTTCCTTTTTATATTATCAGCAAGAATCCTTATCTCTTTATACATAACATACTTACGAGACTTTTGAAAGAGTCCAAGCCATCTACATATAATCATTGAGAAGGGAAAAGAGAGATTCTCAAGTCTCTACTGTTCGAGGAGAAAAAAAAAGAAGCTCTCTGCTGTTGAAAAGAATGTCTATGAATAATGATATTAAAATTGCAAGAAAGTGGATGTATGAAAGAATCGATGTCTCCACTAATCAAGTTTCAGAAACGTTTTGTCAAGGTTTAGAGAGTTTTATGAAATTTGCAAAGAATCAACCTCTATTTCTTGAGAATGGCAAGCTATTTTGTCCATGTTATAAGTGTGATAATGGAAGATTATTGGAAGAAAAAACTGTGTGGAGTCATCTATATAATAGGGGTTTCACATGCAACTACTGGGTTTGGATTTCTCATGGAGAGAATTATAATATTCTAAACAATCTTGAGAATATAACTGCTAGTGAAGATGCTTTTGTTTTTGTCTCTCAAACCGAGACAGTAAATCCTTATGTATCAATGGTATGAAATGCATATGTAGATAGTAATAAGGAAACTTCATTCGATGAGAATATGGAACAGAAGCCTAATGCTGAAGCTAAAAGGTTTTACAATATTTTGGATGCTGCCAAATATCCAATTTATGATGGATGTAAAGAAGGTCTTTCACAACTTTCTTTAGCAGCTCGGCTCATGAGTTTGAAAACAGATTATAATTTGCCTCAAAATTGTATGGATTCGATTTCTCAACTGATGCAAGAGTATTTGCCACAAGGTAACAATTCAATGAATTCTTATTATGATATAAAAAAGCTTATGCGGTCTTTAGGTTTACCTTACCAGAAAATTGATGTTTGTCAAGATAATTGTATGCTATTTTGGAAGGATTCTGCAAACCTAGAAAACTGTCTATTCTGCAAAAAAGACCGATATCGACCTACCCAAAAGTCTGGACAAAAAAAGGTTGCATACAACAAAATGTTTTATTTGCCGGTTGGAGATAGATTGAAGAGATTATATCAATCTAATAATACTGCCAGAAATATGAGATGGCATGCAGAACATTCGATGAATGGTGGAGAAATGTGTGATCCTTCAGATGGAGAAGTATGGAAACATTTTTGTGAGGTATATCCTGAATTTGCATCTGAGTCAAGAAATATTTACCTTGGGTTATGCACAGATGGTTTTAATCCTTTTGGTATGTCTGGTCATAACTATTCGCTATGGCCTGTAATTCTGACTCCGTATAATATGCCACCTGAGATGTGCATGAAACAAGAATTTATGTTTCTAACCATTCTAGTCCCTGGTCCTAATCATCCTAAGAGAAGTCTCGATATATTTCTTCAGCCACTGATAGAAGAGTTAAAGGGTCTGTGGGTTAACGAGGTTGAGGCCTATGATATTTCTACTAAGGAGAACTTTACCTTACGAGTTGTGCTTATGTGGACAATAAGTGACTTTCCTGCTTATGCTATGCTTTCTGGATGGACAACTCATGGTCGATTGGCATGTCCTTATTGTATGGACCAGACTGATGCATTTCAGTTGAAGAATGGTAGAAAAACAAGTTGGTTTGATTGTCATCGTCGGTTTCTACCAGCAGATCATTACTATCGGCGAAATAAGACAAATTTTAAAAGAGGAAGGGTTGTGAATGATGCTCCACCCCAGTTGCTTACAGGTGAGGAAATATGGAACAAGGTAAAGGCTTTGCCCAAAACAGTTGATTGAGGAGGAAACCATGGACCCTTAAAGGGTTATGGTGACATTCACAACTGGCACAAGCAAAGCATTTTTTGGGAGTTACCTTACTGGAATAATCATAAACTTCGACATAATCTAGATGTGATGCATATAGAAAAGAATTTTTTCGACAATATCATCAATACTCTACTGAATGTTCAAGGAAAAACAAAGGATGACATCAAATCACGTAAATAGCACCTACAAAGAAGAGACAATGAAATGCACAGTAACAACCATGTAACAACCAGCTTCCTTAACCTCCAAAAAGTATCAATGAAATGCACAGTAACAACCATGTAAATAGCACCTACAAAGAAGAGACAATGAAAATTAATAACTTAATTTTAAAAACTAGAAGATTGAGTAATTACCTGTAGTTTGGGAAACCCAAATGTCTGTTGTGAGAGACACTCGTTGTTTGTTACATACAAACCCTTTCTGGAGTGCCTTCTTCTTTTCCACGTACATCTTAACAATATCTTTAGTTGCAGTTCTTCTTGAATGACAAGTAGGCAATTTTTCCTACAAACATATGACATAATGTTAGATATAGTTATGAATTGTTACTGTATGTATGCAAACAAGTCTAAGTAATAAGAACTTAGTACTAACCTTGTCACAAAATGTTTCCAAGCCACACTTTCAACGAATGATAACGACATTTGTCCCAAAACCAGCATCTCATTTGTAGCTTGTCTGAACACAGCATCGGTTAGTTTTGCCGGCTTCAGCTTCCCTTCTTTGTTAATAACATCTTGTCGCTCAGACTGGCCAGATAACCACGCTTGATGGTGTTTGCAAATTTCAAGATGCTTCTTCAGGTTTGATGTCCCTGAGGTGGTGAGACACGAGAAATTGTTCTGGCAGTAGTTGCATAAGCATTTGTCTCTGTCCTCCTTAGTCCTTGTATAGTGATCCCATACTTCTGATCTTGTTGGGAGAAGCCTTTTGATTTTACTTGGCTGAGAAGTGGCACCACTACCTGCTGGAGTTTCTTTCCTCTTCGCTAAAGTGGTATCAGGGCCTGTACTGTTAGTTCTGTCTGGAGTTTGGAGATCTCTCTCATTTTCTTTGGAACGGGTTTCACGATCAATAGAAGAATTCGAATCCATCTGCCACAATAAAAACCAGTTTAGAAACCACACAAAGAAGAAATACAAACAAATCAAAGACGAAATCCTAATCGATTAAAACAAAGCTTTCAATTTAAGACTAAGAAAGATACGGACCTGTGAATGATTCTTTGTGTACGCCGAAGAAGTCTCAGATGGACACAAAGGATGATAGATTAGGTTATTTATAGTGGTCATCTTCTAGGGCTTGCAGTGATTACAGATTGAATCGAGGAGTTTCGGACCTAGGGTTCGCCGAAAGGGGATGGGGAGAAGTCGAAGAACCACTTAGGGAAGTAGGGAACTATGTAATGTAATTGTGTTCTTAATATACTCGGTTTTATACGGTTATTAAATCGGATTGCGGTTCAATCCCGAACCGATCCGAGGTCCATTAAGTAGAAATGTAAAACCCAATCGGGCTTTTAATAAGATCCGTTACCGATCCATAACCGATATTTCGGTTCGGTTTAAGGTTCGGGTTTCGGTTATGGTTATAAACGCCCATGCCTAGTTAACAACATAAAGCGACTTAGAAGAAGAGGCAATAGAAGTAATACACTGAGTCCACATAAAAAAATAATTAATTTTTTTTTGTCACTCATATTTAAATTTTTATAAATTAACACATTAAATTTTAATATGTACTATGTATTGAACCTCTCGTAACAAGAAAAAATGTATTAATATAAATAGCTTTTATTTTTATTAACTGAATAATTAGATTTATTATAATTATATATGTTCTCTCATGTTTTGTTTGTATTTTTGGATGGTTTGTTTTAAAACTCCTTTAAAGGACTTTAAATTTTGATAATTACAGAAGTCTGTTTTTAGTTTTGCCATAGGTCTTTAATATTTGGTTTATCCAAGTCGAGTATCGAGTAATCTATTTAAATTACTTACAAGTACAT
The DNA here is from genome assembly GCA_905132885.1 of Moricandia moricandioides. NCBI lineage: Eukaryota > Viridiplantae > Streptophyta > Magnoliopsida > Brassicales > Brassicaceae > Moricandia > Moricandia moricandioides. The sequence goes on from CAJHQQ010000025.1 coordinate 14,490, forward strand.
GATAAGTATCAAATATTAAAATAAAAGTAATTATTTGATGTTGTTTGGTTTGTTACTCGTTTCATTAATAAATAATGACACATTTTCCTAAGTCATACTAAAATATTTTTTTCTGTTTTTATTTCTATAAATGAATCAAATATTAGTGATATATTTGTAGAGTTATCTCTTTTTTATGTATTCTATTTTCGCATTGACTAAAACATAAGAAAAAAGTGAAATATTCTTTATGTATAATAAAGTTATTTAGATTTAAATTTTAATTGATTATCAAATAATTTGTCAATAATTATCAAATAATTTGGAAGTAATTTATGAGTAACAAAGCTCCATAAATAACTTACAAATTCGTCATTATAGTAAATATATATATTTTTTTGATTAATCTGGGGGTATCCCAGGCCCATGGAGAGGCCCAGACTAATCCCCAAGGGGAGGTGCAGCCCACGGATAGACCCTCTCTCCGGGTATTCAAATGGGCCCTAAAACATAGGCCAATATCCGTGTAAGGTGACCAAGATAATTGTGACTTAGTTTCGCGCAACAGGTGGATCGAACCTGAAACGTGTTGGCGTTCCAGTCCCGTCTCTTTACCACTCGACCACAATCACCCGGTCAAAAAATTTTGGTTAGTTCCACCCGAGGGTGGAATGCCTTAACCGGGTGTGTTCAGGACCCCGGTCAAAAAAATTTGGTTAGTTCCACCCGAGGGTGGAGTGCCTTAACCGGGTGTGTTCAGGACCCAAGGGTCAATCCCGTCTCTGTCAGAGGAGATGCCAACCATCTCTCCTTTCTACGAACACTAGTAAATACTTGAAATTGAAAATATTCGTTTACAAACAAAATATAACAAAATTTTATTACTTATATGAGCCAAACTGAATATTAAATATATCGAAAATAGCTTGAACCCACCCCTAGTCTTAACACATTTGAGACGGCCTTGTTTATCAGGAAAAATTAGGTTTAATGAAGGATCATATTCTTATTATTGGAGTGCTCTCTTTTGACCAAAATCATGTGGCTAAGAAAGCGAGTAGCGTATTAAACATACACGAGGGTGGTTGCCAAAAGGAGGAAGATTTGACCCAAAAAAACAATTTTGTTCAGTAGTAGCCGTCAACTTCATAAACAAAATTGAAAATTTGACCCAAAAAACAAAATTGAAAATAAATAAAATAGATATTTTATGTGATGTGAAGGAATTTTTTTTTTTAATATCTACTCTAAATAACTATTTATCCGTTGTTTCTTTTCTAAAGGATGAGGTGTAGGGGGTTCTATCACTTATTCTAGAGAGATAATTTTCCTCTCTTCAATTCCCCCTTACCCGATTACAAATTTTCCGAGGGAATTCGAAGTCTTTATGTTTCTATATGTATTATAGTTTGTTTCCGATTAAGAATCACATCTCTAGCTTGATTTGAACTTTTGTTGTGTTTCGACTAAATCTGTAACGACCCAATTTTATAAACTAAGAGTTGGTTTAATTTAATTACTTCTTGAACCAAACATTTAGCTAAACCGTGGGGTTGGTTAAATTATTTAATTGAAGGATCGTATACCTAAGTATATAAGTGTACCCGTCATCTTCTTCATTTAGCGGCCGTCAATGTCAACTTAGAGAGATAAAGCTCAGCCATATTTCTTATTCTCGTTTGATCTCTCTTCCCCATGTCACCATTGTATCAGCGTGGAGATTCATTTGCGTCACCAGCCACCTCTCATCATCTCATTGGAGCTATAGTTTGACCAGAGAACCCGTTTTGTTGTGATCCTTACCATTGTGAACGAGATGAGAAGTGAGATCAGAGCCGTCACGTTCCGTCACGGCCAGCCATCAGTTCGTGCCACATGAACCATCCATCACCGATGAGCCACCGCTGCGATGTCACCACATTTGCTCGTTATTCCCGAGGCACGATGTCACAATTGATTCATGGGCTGGTCGTCAAAGATCAATCGCCATTGTCTTATGGTTAACATGATATTGACCCGATAAGCATAAGTCGTTAGGAGGAAATCAGCTAAGCCGGAGCCATTGTCTCATCACCGTCAACTACCGATTTTCACAGCCATGAGCCGTTAGTCACCGTAGATGGAGCCTACATCGTTGGAGTGCGTGAACTATCATCGTAATCCCAAGCTCTGATGGTTAAGTGGTTTCTTATCTATTTCTTGTGTTGCAAGCAACCTATGTAACACAAACCACTAACGTTTCCTTTGCATGTATTTGCATGTGTGTAGTTAATCTTCAACCATCACCTGAAAGAAGGCATAAGAAGAGTTAATGGAATCATGAGTCACTCATTACCATCATTATTATCAGCAAGCTTTTAAAGTATTATGAGTCAAGACATATTTGTTTCCAAGCATTTTCCGATCCGATCTAGGCTAAGGTGAGGGTCTGTTCCGTAAATCCCGTTACTAGTGTAGAATTCTTTCTATCGTTGTTTAGTTTCGAAACATGTTCCGTCTGATTGAATCGAGTCTTGTGTGATCGTTAGGATTCAATGTAAACCGGAATTATGGGTCTAGAGGATTCAACTTGATATGGATTGAGTGATGTTAAATGATGTCATATATATATATATATATACGTATACTTAGATATGAGTAGGGACTATGTGTGGAGGGTGGCTGTTCAGAGAGATCTGGATTAGCAACGCTTATGAGGGCGGCTGTTCAGAGAGATCTGGATTAGCAACGCTTATGAGGGCGGGGGTTCGGAGACATCCGGGTTATCGACGCATATTGAGGGCGGGGGCTCAGAGACGTTTGGGCTATCGACGCATATTTGTGTGGGGCGTGGTGCAGAGACGTTTGCATTCGACGCTTATCGGTTACGGGCGGGGGTCCAGAGATGTCTGGGCTAGCGACGCTTATTATGATGTCGTATATCCGTATGTGGAGAATGCGGGGTGTATGAGCTAGTTATGCACTATCAGCGCATTGATTGTTTTGTGTGATGCTTTAGGCGTCCTGTTTGTTCATGCTAGGGCTAAACTTCCATAGTGGGAGTTCTGTTTATTTAGTCAGTGGTTTGCGTGTCTAGCATCCCATACCTCACTGAGTGACTCCCCTGTTGCTCACCCCTCTTTCTTTCCCCCCTTTCAGGTGAGACTAGCGAGCATAAGTGATTCTATTGAACTGGTGCTTTTGAGTTGTTTTCGTCGCTTTATTTTCAGACGTTTATTTTATTATATTATCGATATTTATTTGGTTTTATTTTATATTTCAAATTTATGGTGTTTCGAGATTATTTATGAAAATTAGTAAGTGGAGATTTCAGACTATTTATTTAGTTTATTATTATTTTATGATTTCGAAAATACGGGTTTTACAATTTGGTATCAGAACGGGTTCCGTCCCGGCCCCGACCCGGGATGGCGATCTGTGGGACTTGATTTTAATCGGTTTTAGATGATTTCTGAAATATTAATGGAAATATGAGTATTTTTTAAAATAAAAATAAATAGCATCTTTTTGTTCAGTAGAATACTTTTAAATTCGTTGGTATCCGGTTTCACAAAATTCGTACCGTTTAGCGCCAACAAAAATGGCAGAGTTGAAAAAGCAGTTGAAGTAACTATCAAATAAAGGTTTTATCAGACAGACTATTTCACCAACGGGAGCACCGATGTTTGTGACGAAGAAAGATGTGAATTCAGAATTTGTAATGACTACGAAGGTTTGAACAAGGTGACCATCAAGAATAAGTATCCACTACCGCATATCGATGAGTTGTTGGATCAGTTGCATGGAGCTTCATGGTTTTCAAAGATTGACGTAGCGTCGGGATACCACCAGATTGCGATAGCTGATGAGAATGTGCGGAAGATGGCTTTCCTTACACGTTATGGACATTTTGATTTTTGTGGTTATGTCATTTGGGTTGACGAACGCTCCTGCAACGTTTATGAAGCTCATGAATGATGTGTTTCGCAAGCACTTGGATAACTGTGTGATTTTTATTTTATTTTGATATCTTGATCTATTCTTGGAGCATAGAGGAGCATGTTGAGCATTTCGGATTGTGCTGGGTAAGCGAAGAGAGTGTCAATTATTTTCTAAGTTGAGTAAGTGTAGCTTTTGGCAAAGGAAAAATTGGATTTTTGGTCACGTAGTTTCTGAGGCGGGAGTGCATTAGATCGAGAGGAAATTATTGGAATATCATAGTAGCCTACACTAAGAGTGCTACAGAGATCCACAGTTTCTTGATTTAGTGGGGTACTACAAAATTTTTGTCAAGGGGTTTATTAGTATGCGAAGCCGATGACGGGATTAACAAACAAGGACGTCAAGTTTGATTGGACATATGCTTTTTTTGACGAGTTTAACTGAGTTGAAACGACAATTGATGAAGATGCCATTTTTGGTACTCCCTAGGCCAGTTCTACCTTATGAACCTTATACGGATGCATCAGATACTTGTTTGGGATATGAATTGATGCATAAGGATACGGTCATTGCATATGCATCACGTCAGTTGAGACCTCACGAGGTTAATTATCCTACTCACGACATAGAGTTGGCATCAATTGCATCTGCGCTGAAGATCTGGAGGTCATATTTATATGGAGAGAAAGTGCAGATTCTCGCAGACGACAAGAGTGAGAAGTATATTTTTACCTAGGTAGACTAGAATTTGAGACAGCGTACGTGGATAGAGTTGTTAGCAGATTACAACATGGATATCACTTATCATTTGGATAAAGTCAATCAGTTGGAAAAATATTTTAAATAAGCGCATAAGCTTACTGAGACACTCGCTGGTCTCGTATTGTGTGCATTTAGTGTAGAGGGGGAGGCAGCGGGTCTTGAGGCCTTGGAGCAGGCAGATTTATTGTGGATGATACGCAAAACTCAAGATAGTGATGAGGATTCGGGAAAGCTTATTAAGATCGAGATTATTGGATATCATACATCTTCGAGCGGGATGTACATGTACGGAACCGAGTTTGTGTGCCAGATGATAATATGTTAAGGACGGAGATTTCACAGCAAGCACACCACTAACGTTTTTCTATCCATCCGGGAAATACTAAAATGTACAGGCATTTGAAATGCTATTATCATTGGACTCGTATGAAGAAAGATATTCCTAGATTTGTAGCGCAGTGTCAGGCGTGTCATACGGTTAAGGTTGATCATCAAGTGCATAGTGAGTTACTGTATAACTTTCCGTTACCAGAGTAGAAATGGGACATAGTGATTATGGATTTTGTGACTGGACAAAGAATAACCTAAGGTGGGAAGACTGCTATATGGGTGAGGGTGAATAGACTCACCATCTAGCAATTAAAAAGATAGACACATCTGATCAGTTTGCGCAGATTGACATCAGGGAAATGATAGGGTTGCATGGAGTTCCTATCAGCATTGTATTCGATCGGGATGAAAAGTTCACATCTACTTTTTGGGGAGCGTTTCAGAAGGCGCTTGGGACAAAATTTCATACGAGTACAACTTGTCATCCGCAGACAATGGACAGTTAGAGAGGACTATTCACACTTTAACATATATTCTTAGGTCTTGTGTTTTGGATTGGTAAGGGAGTTAGGGAAAGTATTTACCTCTAGCAGAGTTTGCCTACAACAACAACTACCATTCGAGTATAGAGATGGCACCGTACGAGACTCTTTATGGTAGGTCTTGTCGTACCCTGCTTTGTTGGACAGAAGTAAGGGAGCGACGTGTCACAAAACCACCAATGGTTCAAGAGACGGTAAAGCAAGTGGAGATGCTCAATATTTTCTTAAGGAAGCCCATGACCGTCAAAAGAGTTATTCATATAAGCGCTGGAAAGATTTGGAGTTTCAGGTGGGTGACTTAGTGTATCTGAAGATGAAGACATTTCAGGGAGGATCTAAGACTCGAAAGCTAAAGAAGCTTAAACAGAAATATATGGGACCATATCCCATTGTGGAGCGGATTGGAGCAGTGGCCTATAGATTTCAGTCATTAGCGGAGTTGTTAGACTCCCTTGATGTGTTCTATGTTTCAATATTGAGGAAAATTGCGAGAGAGCCAGAGATCATTTTGCAGCAGCTGCCAAGTAATTTTGGTAGAAATTTATGTACACCTAATCAGCTAGTAGAGATTATAAACAGTAAGAAAAATAAGTTTAGGAGATGGTGGGCATATTGGTCAAAGTTTGTTTAGAGATACATGATCCAAAGGAGACCTCGGAGACCAAGACTCAGATAAAGATTAACTATACAAAGATTTTCAGTATGGTATTAGACTGTCGGTTCAGGATTTGAATTCGGGGACGAATTCCTTGTTAGTGGGGAATAATTGTAACGACCCAATTTTATAAACTAAGAGTTGGTTTAATTTAATTACTTCTTGAACCAAACATTTAGCTAAACCGTGGGGTTGGTTAAATTATTTAATTGAAGGATCGTATACCTAAGTATATAAGTGTACCCGTCATCTTCTTCATTTAGCGGCCGTCAATGTCAACTTAGAGAGATAAAGCTCAGCCATATTTCTTATTCTCGTTTGATCTCTCTTCCCCATGTCACCATTGTATGAGCGTGGAGATTCATTTGCGTCACCAGCCACCTCTCATCATCTCATTGGAGCTATAGTTTGACCAGAGAACCCGTTTTGTTGTGATCCTTACCATTGTGAACGAGATGAGAAGTGAGATCAGAGCCGTCACGTTCCGTCACGGCCAGCCATCAGTTCGTGCCACATGAACCATCCATCACCGATGAGCCACCGCTGCGATGTCACCACATTTGCTCGTTATTCCCGAGGCACGATGTCACAATTGATTCATGGGCTGGTCGTCAAAGATCAATCGCCATTGTCTTATGGTTGACATGATATTGACCCGAGAAGCATAAGTCGTTAGGAGGAAATCAGCTAAGCCGGAGCCATTTTCTCATCACCGTCAACTACCGATTTTCACCGCCATGAGCCGTTAGTCACCGTAGATGGAGCCTACGTCGTTGGAGTGCGTGAACTATCATCGTAATCCCAAGCTCTGATGGCTAAGTGGTTTCTTATCTATTTCTTGTGTTGCAAGCAACCTATGTAACACAAACCACTAACGTTTCCTTTGCATGTATTTGCATGTGTGTAGTTAATCTTCAACCATCACGTGAAAGAAGGCATAAGAAGAGTTAATGGAATCATGAGTCACTCATTACCATCATTATTATCAGCAAGCTTTTAAAGTATTATGAGTCGAGACATATTTGTTTCCAAGCATTTTTCGATTCGATCTAGGCTAAGGTGAGGGTCTGTTCCGTAAATCCCGTTACTAGTGTAGAATTCTTTCTATCGTTGTTTAGTTTCGAAACATGTTCCGTCTGATTGAATCGAGTCTTGTGTGATCGTTAGGATTCAATGTAAACCGGAATTAGGGGTCTAGAGGATTCAACTTGATATGGATTGAGTGATGTTAAATGATGTTATATATATATATATACGTATACATAGATATGAGTAGGGACTATGTGTGGAGGGCGGCTGTTCAGAGAGATCTGGATTAGCAACGCTTATGAGGGCGGCTGTTCAGAGAGATCTGGATTAGCAACGCTTATGAGGGCGGGGGTTTGGAGACATCCGGGCTATCGACGCATATTGAGGGCGGGGGCTCAGAGACGTTTGGGCTATCGACGCATATTTGTGTGGGGCGTGGTGCAGAGACGTTTGCATTCGACGCTTATTGGTTACGGGCAGGGGTCCAGAGATGTCTGGGCTAGCGACGCTTATTATGATGTCGTATATCCGTATGTGGAGAATGCGGGGTGTATGAGCTAGTTATGCACTATCAGCGCATTGATTGTTTTGTGTGATGCTTTAGGCGTCGTGTTTGTTCATGCTAGGGCTAAACTTCCATAGTGGGAGTTCTATTTATTTAGTCAGTGGTTTGCGTGTCTAGCATCCCATACCTCACCGAGTGACTCCCCTGTTGCTCACCCCTCTTTCTTTCCCCCCTTTCAGGTGAGACTAGCGAGCATAAGTGATTCTATTGAACTGGTGCTTTTGAGTTGTTTTCGTCGCTTTATTTTCAGACGTTTATTTTATTATATTATCGATATTTATTTGGTTTTATTTTATATTTCAAATTTATGGTGTTTCGAGATTATTTATGAAAATTAGTAAGTGGAGATTTCAGACTATTTATTTAGTTTATTATTATTTTATTATTTCGAAAATACGGGTTTTACAAAATCATCCTTTGATTCAATTCGGATTAATAGAATTCTGGACTTAGTTTCTTAGCTAAGTTTCAGATTTGTATCTTTTTAGGTTTGATTCCAGTCCTAAATAGAAGCAGTTTATCATTCCTTTCCTCTATCTTCGATTGGGATTGAAGTTAGTAAAGTGAACTTCCGATCTTTGATCGGATTTATACGGTAGTACTCTGGTTTTCATCCCTGTTTACGCTTCTGTTCAATGGAATCTCCATCATTGGTGAAGGTAATATCGCTCTTACTTTTGCCGTCAGTTCTTAGTGGGGTGGTAGATCTTCGGTTAGATCATCACCGGGACGGGAGTGCGCTCTTCATAATAGGATGAAGAAGTTGATTTAGAAAACAAAGGCTACAATAAAGTGACTACTAGGAATGAAGTCATGGAAACTCATCTTATGAGGAACTAAAGTAGTGACCAGACCGACCACAAAGGAGCATATGACGGAGGATCTTTGAAGCGGAAGATAGATCACAATCTCTGCATGATAACCACATGTTATAACACGTCTCCTAAGATACAGCTAGGGATGTCGAAATGAGCTACCTCGCTCAGCTCAGCTTACGGTGAGCTCGAGTCTTTTATGAGCTAGCTCAGCTCGTTTATAATATGAGCTCTAATATGTAAACTCGAACTCAGATCATCTAGATCATGAGTTAAATGAGCTAACTCATGATCTAATATTAAAAAATATAAAAATATTTAAATAACTTATATAATATTATTCATAATTTAAATATTAAAAAATCCAAAACATTAATATTAAATAAAACCAACAGCGAAAAAAAATGAATTAAGCTAAACCAATGATCCAAAATTCATATTCCTCGTGAGAGTCTTGAGATAATTTATCTTCAAAGTTTTCATCTATCTAAATCATAAAAATAAAATAAAAACTTTATAAATTTAGGATCAACAAAGTTTATGAGAAATATGATAAGGTAACAAGAGTTTATATAGAAGAGTTAGATAATTTCTATTTTGTTTTTTAAAATAATTTCTATTTTCTTTCTTCTAAAAAGTTATAGATAATTAAAAAAAAAAATTCTATATTAGTTATGTATGTTTTTCATTTTAATTTAAAAAAGATAAATATGATTAATATAGAAATTATCTTTTAATAATCTTTGGTTGTACATTTTAATTATAAAAGATAAATACGATTAATATATATAATCATTTTCACATAAGAAAATAGAAGTTATCCAAAAAATAATATATATATATATATATATAAATATATATAACTATAAGTATAAAAATGATTAAGCTCATGAGCTGGCTCGTGTTCATTAAAGCTCGTTCGTATAACTCGTGATCTAATTTTAGCTCGATCAATAAATTCATTTATTAAATGAGCCTAAAAAATAGAGATCGTACTCGTGAAAAATTGAGCTGAGCTGAGCCAGCTCATGAGTTCTAACTCATTTTGACACCCCTAGATACAACCCACTTCATATACGAAGAAAAAAAGTCGGATTTTTATTGTAATTGGGCCTCTTATATTTTATAGTGAGCCTTGTATGTCTTCGTTGTATGTCCAATGGGCTTTTTCATTTCAATGAAATGAAATTTGTTGGCCAAAAAATAACTATTTATCCATCTAGATTTTTTCTTGTACAACTGTCTCAAACTTTGGTTGACACTTTCTCGTCGAGTTACCAAAAGTGTCTTCTGGGATGTTCGAAAGGTCAGACACATGGCAGAGTGTTTAGGGAAGAATAGAAGATAAGGATATGAATGGTTTGTAATTGTACGTCACTCGATTATTATTTATTTACCAAAATTGTAGTTCTCTATTAGAGTTAGGGTTATTCAATAGTAGTAGTGTATTGTTGATTTTATAGAAATTGTTAGGGTAATCTTCTTGGTTCTTTGTTTAAGTTTCTCTTAATGTTATGTTGAATTTGATCACCTCAATCTTAGAAATTAGGGTTTTATAGCGCAAGCGAGAACATGGTTATAACCTGGAATCTATCTTAAACAATCGAAGTAACTAGTAACAGACGAGAGTTGAATTAGAAATTTAGAGAACTCATCAAACCACGAAACCAATACTGTTTAGAATGAGCATCGATCGATGCCATCTTATTTTCGTCGATCGACACTCAGTCGAGATGCGCAAGAGCGATCTCCTAAACTTTAAGGTTTGAGTTCATAACGATTCTTCATAAAACCCTAACAATATATTAGTCTGCCTTATCTAAATCTACCCGAGAATTTCTCCTAAGTCTAATCTCTTAATTTAATCCTCACAAACCAAATAAATCTTAAAATCACTTTTATTGTTATTGTTATAATTCATCTAGCTTTAATTCGATGACATTAAGTCTATTGTGCAATCTTAGAGTCTCTGTGGATTTGATCCCTAAGTACTACACTGAACCTCTTAATTGAGAGAGTAAAGTGGGAATATATGGTTAATTTGAAAGTGAAATAAACCCCACATCAGTAAGAAAGATTGAATAGCTAAGAAAAGTACATGGAAATGCTCTAGATGTGGTTGCAATGGAAACTTAGGTGAGACAGTGTTCTAAGGAGCTGGTAAGTCTTTGTGTTTTCAAACCTTTCACTGATTCATTCTATGCTTTTCTTGAGGGCAAACAAATGATAAGTCTAGGGGAGTTGATATGTCATAGTTTTTACCTGATATCACCCATGATGTATATATATATATATGGGTTTAAAGTCTTTTATATGTAATTTGTATTGTTTTAGAGTCTTTACAGATTCATGTACTCATTGGAAGAAATTAGAGCTTTTAGATCATTCCGAAGCATTGAAGAATGCTCAGCCAAAAACTCGAAGTCACAACTAGTATACATAGTAACCATCGATCGACAACTCACCATGAGTGTCGACCGACGGTCATCACTTACAGCGAGTTAATAGAAGATCTGAAGAAATCACAATTTTACCCAGAAGTTCCATTATTTGCAAGACAAGTCTCAGGCCGCATTTTAGTCTATTTATTAGGTTTTTTAGCTGTTTTGCAAGACACACTTGTTTTTTACAACCCCTTTGATACTTGCAAATTTGACGGCTGCCTTTGAAGAGAGAGAGAGATCTATTATATTCACAGACTAAGATCTGAAATCCCTTGTTTAATATTGTTGTTTATATGCAATTTATTTAGCTATTCTTCATGTTTATCACAACCATGCTGAGTAGTCCATTGTTAGATTTAGGTTTCTTCTAGGGTAGTTCATGGGTTGCTGACGTTATGCAATTTTTAGGGTTATTCTGATTAGTTATTTGTTTAAGTAGATCTTATTACTAAAGGTGAGTCTAATCACCTTAACCTTAGATTATAGAATGTTGTAGCGCAAACGAGAGGTTGGTTATACCCTGAACCATGTCTTAAACATTCTAAAACCCTAATAACAAACGATAGTTGAATTAAAAGCTTATAAAACATATCAAACATAAAAATCGTATATGTTAGAAGTAGCGTTGATCGACACCACGTAGTGGCCATCGATCGGCACTCCATTAAGAATCACGAGAGTGACTTACCTAACATTAGAGTTTGAGTTCAGAACAACGCTTCACTAAAACTTTAACATACTGTTAGTCCGCATTACCTAGTCTACATGAGATTTCCCCTTAGTCTAATCCTTCCCAATAATCTTTACAAACTAAACCAATCCTTAAATCACTATTCATCAATTAATACTTTCACCTAGCTTTATTTCGAAACAATAAATATATTGAGTAATCTTAGAGTCTTTGTGGACTTGATCCCTAAGTACTACACTAAACCTCTTATTTGAGAAAGTAAAGTAGCATATAGGATTAATTTGAGAGTGCATAATAAAATCCACATATGAATACTTGACTTCTCAAGTCGCTTAACCAGATCGATCAGGTTCAGTTTGCGGATCTATATCAAACTGTCTTACCATTGAACCATCCAGATTGACAATAACCTGATCAAACCATTTGGCTTGATCCATGATATAATATATCCAACACTTAGGCATCAGATCACATGATCAGACCGGGTTACAGCCTTACTCCATTACTTAGTCCTAAGACCAATTCACCTGATCATTTTTTTCCAGAAGAAATAAAAAACGATCAAGTATAGAGATAGAAGGATGTAACCGTTTGGGGTGATAAACCATAGAATCGTTCGGAATCACCCGAAGGCTATGGGCGATGGAGAATCCAGTCCATTCACTCTTAGAGGTGTGTTCCGGATTTTCAGTCCCAACACGCTTCTATTTCTCCTTTGGATCCATATTTGGATCAATCTTCAAGAAACTATGTTCGGATTGCCTTCTCGGCTTGATTCCGATAAACTCTTCCTTCCAAATCACCCAAGTTTTCTTTTTTCCAGATTGCCTTTCTTTCGGATCGAGTTTTGTTTTTCCTTAGCGAAATTATGTGTCAAAATCGACCCCAAGGCTCAATTTTTATAGAAAACTCGGCGAATAACCGTTTTTGGGCGAAAAGGTATCTTTTGCCAACCGAATGGGCGTATGATACACACGAGCCCCTTCAGCCATAACCGCTTAACCTTTTGGCACACTCTCCCCACATCCCAAGGTTTTGTCACTTAAGTCTGGACTGGTTCTTGATTGCACCAAGTCAGACTATGGGACCGTAACAGCCTCTGACCCGACCAACTGGCCCAACCACCGAACTCTCCACCATTTGAGTTAAGCTCCCCGAGAGTTGGTCCAGCTAACTGAGCTTGGCCTACTAACTGATTGAGCTGCCCTTAGCTCACTGAACTCATCTTGAGCTTTGTCCAGCTCCCCCAAGCTCTGTCCAGATCGTCTGAGCTCTGTCTAGCTCGTCTCACTCTTTCCTTAGCTCGACCAACTCATTTTACCCATTTTCCTTCATTTTCTTGGCTAATTTCTGATCATCATTCGGACTTAACCCATTGTCCAGACCATGGAACGCTTGCCTTTGGGTCTTACGACCGGCTTGCACGTTCCGTCGTACTATGGCACGTCCTGATGATCTTATCTAGGATCGAAGATGCTACAGAAACCACCTTTTGTCTGATTTACTTGTAGCACAAGAAAGTAACTGAGTTTTCCTATACCATGCTCATTTTGAATTCTTTTTTCATTGTCCTTACAGACATATCAATCAGTCTTTTCTTTGTGGCTGTGAAAATTATTGTATCAATATAAATCTGAACAATCAGAAGGTTTGTGTTCAGATTCACGATGAACAAGGTCTTATCTACACTTCCTCTCTTGGATCTCGCAGTGAGAAGAAACTGATTCAGTCGTTCATACCAAGCTCTTGGAGCCTGCTTCAGTCTGTATAATGTTCTTTTCAGTTTGTAGACATAATTCAGATGTTTTGGATCTTCAAAAACCCTTCGGTTGAGCCACATACACTTCTTCTTGTAGTACCCCATTTAGAAAAGCACTCTTGACATCAATTTGATAAGCTTGATCCTAAATTTGCAAGAAATTCCAAATAGCAACCTGATTGACTCTAGACTTGCAACTGGAGCGAAAATATCATGAAAATCAGTTCCTTCAATCTCTGAGTAGCCATGAGCAACAAGGAGGGACTTATTTCGAACCACATTTCCCTCTTCATCTACCTTGTTCTTGAAGATCCACTTCGTACCAACCACATTTACACCTTCTGGTTCTGGACACAAGTCCCACACATCCAACCTAGCAAATTGTTCAAGCTCTTTATGCATTTCATTCGTCCAAAACTCATCATCTAAAGCTTCGTCAAAGTATTTGGCTCTATCAGGGAAATAAAACACGCTAGCCTCAACATGGTTTTGAAGTTAATCTGCTTGTTGCTAGTTCTCCTTCCATCATTTAGATCACCAATAATGTCATTTGCTGAATGATTAGTATGAACTTGTGTCTAAGACATTATTACTTTTTGTGTCTTCCTCTTCACAAACTTCATCATCACTTGCACGTATAATTTAAGACTCCTCATTGTTGTCTTTCTTTCCTCTTGATGTGAGTTGACTGGTTCCAACAATAGAATTTGGTGATCATCAAACACCACATTAACCCCATCACCTAGAAAGTTGTCCTTTGTTATACACTCAATAAGCCATATTTTTGGTTGAGTACACTAGAAATATTCTTTCATCACTTCTTGAATCGAACTTACCTAGTTGATCTTTATCATTTAGGATCTAGCAAATGCACCCAAAGACATGAAAGTAACTTAGGTTGGGAGGTTTGCCTTTCCATAGTTCATATGGAGTCATCTTAGTTCATAGTCTCACATATACTCGATTAATGATGAAACATGAAGTATTGATGGCTTCAGCATAAAATCTGGTAGGAACATTATTTCCACGAAACATAGCTTTGGCCATTTTCTGAAGCGTACGATTCTTTCTTTTAAAACTCCATTTTCCTGTGGTGTTCGTGGAGCTGAATATTTGTGTTTAATTCCATGTTCTTGACATAATTGTTCAAATGCTTCATTTTGAAAATCTCCTCCATGATCGCTTCTGATTTGAATGATACCTCCCTTTTCTGACTTTAACTTTAAGGAAAGAAGTCTGAAGCTCTTGACTGAATCAGATTTTCTCTACGGAACATAAACCAAGTATATCGTGAAAAATCATCCACAAGCACAAATATGTACGTCTTCCCATTTATGCTTTCTATCGGAAATGGTCCCATAATATCGAAGTGGACCAACTTAAGAATTCTTGTAGTTTTGTTTGTGTTGCACTTTCACTTGTTTCCCCTTACAACATGCTTCACAAACGAGCTCGGTGGATGTCTCAAGTTTGGGAACTCCCGTCATAACTCCACTGTTCACCAACCGACTGGGCCAATGAGTGTTCATGTGTCCCAGTTTTTTGTGCCAAATATCCAATTTTCACTTGGTTGTAAGCATACAATGATTTGTTGTGTTCCACATATAGCAGTTGTTGCGTGATCTGATTCCATGAATTCGTATGTTTTCTTGTTTATCCAAAGCCTTGCAGTCGATTTTAGTGAAAATGATAGTCAGTATTTCATCATAAAATCGACTTATGCTAATCAGATTAACCTTCAAACATTCTACCAGATACACATTGATCAAGCGGGGTTGTTCTGAGTTCTCAGTGTTTCCAACTTCTTGTATTGTGCCTTGCTTCCATCACCAAATGTTACCTTGCCTCCTTTCATAGGGGCGATCTGAGCCTCCTGTCATGTGACGCGAAACACCCACTGTCAAAATACCAATCATTGGATTCGCCTCCTTCCTTTGATGTATATGAAACATTCCAGATCTCTAAGTTTGACGAATCTTTCTGGTCCAAAGTAAACAATTTGTCTTTCTGTGGCCTAGTTTTCCACATACAAAACACCCTTTGAATCTTGACATTTTGTTCTTGAACATAGAGTTGTCTTTCTGATGATTATGTTTTGGTGTAATCTTCGATGAACCGATTTCTGCTGTTTCTTGAGTCATATCACACTTCTTCGTTGAGACAAACACAGTGGTAGATCCTTCCACTACAAGAAAAAAGGCCTTTTTAGCGGCCGGAAAACGCTATCTAACGATACTATAGCGTTTTAGCAAACAATGTGTCATTGTCCTTCATAGTAGGTTAGGCACATTAGATAGGGGTTTTTTCATTGCTACCGTACGGTGACATATTATAGCGCTTTTTGTATGCAATTAAATACGCTTTAATAGTGTGTCATTTTTGTTAGTATTTATATTATTGAAAATAAAAAAAATCAAGAAATACAAATGCAAATATGTTTTATATTGAAATTGCAATTTATAAATTATAATTTATTTATAATTGTTTTTGTTGAAAATTGGTTTATAAATTAAAATTGAATTGCAAATGATTCATAAATTAAAATTGGTTTACATATAAAAATAAATCAAAATTGTTTAAATGTAAACCAAAAAAGTTAAACCTAAAAAAACCCTAACTCCTCGCTCCTCCGCCTCCTATGTTTGCTTACTCCAGCCGCCTCCTTTACCGGAGCAGCCAGCCACCATCACGAACTCCTTCACCATCGACTCTTCAAACCACGCTGTCAGCTGCGCCATTGTTTTCCTTCTCCATCCTCCACCATCACGAACTCATCCACTACTTCTCTTTCTCGTTTCATCATCTTCTCAAACCACCACTTCTCCTTCCCATGTCATCGTCCCACCGTCTTCCTCCGCCTACAGAATCCGGCACAGCTAGTCTTCTCCGACTTGGGCACAGCTCTTACTCCACTCCCTCTTCGACTATGGCTCGCTCCTCTGGGAAGATATCTCCTTTGAATGGCATCGCGCGAAAGACAATGAATTTCTAATTGAACCAGACCTATACAAATATAAACCAATCCACTAACTCTACACTAATCAATCGAAGGCTGTTGCCTCCATAGCTGGTAACGGCATCGCCTGCACATAATAGATCGATATGAACATCATGAGCTGTCCCACAATGGAGGCTTCCGAGGAATACACATAACCTCTGGAATTTTCTATTCTTTCTTCAAAGGCGTTCGCTGAACAACTATAGCTCGATATAGACAACTCAGAAACTAGTTATTTTTTCTCTGATAGATGGTCATAACTTCATCTTGGTTCAAATACTTATCTTAAATGGTGCTTAACACATGTAGATTCCCTAACTTTATTCATCTATGGCGAATACCTTTAGTAAGATATCTCATGAATGAAGCTTTCAAACCATTTCCTAATTTCCAGCTGGTAACCTTCAGGCTTCAGAAGAGGACAAGATTTAGCTGGTAACGCCGTCGCCTCCGTAGCTCAAACCAATTAGAAAATTTCAAGAGATACAGAGAGAGATAGAAACTAGCAAAAGGACGAGTTGGATTTTGGGTTTAGGGTTTATAATCATAGTATGACTTCATTGTGTAGGACTAAGAACAAACAGATGAAGAAGAAGCAAAAAATCTGCGTAAATGAAAGAGAACAAACACAACAAAAATTAATATCGTCCACTGATTTAATCTAAACAATGGCTAAAATTTGCAATCCACACATCTTTCATTTCAACCAACAAAAATTTCGTAAGATAGATTGATTCTTGGCCATTGGATTACATATAATCAATGGCAAGAAATTGATTTTTAGACTTTGGATCAAAATCAATCAAAGGCCAAAAATATAATAAAATTATTTTTTCATTTATCTATAATTATTTCCACAGCTCAACAAACATGTTTGATGATTCTCCTGAAGACTATGCTCGAGTTTCTGTGTCTTAGCTTGTTCCTCCAAGTAAGCATCATTAATTTGTAATTTGATCAACCGTAACTTGGTTTTGAATTCTTGCTTCAGTTAGCTCCCGCGACAAATTTAACTGATCTGATCGTGTTTGTGGAAGGAAGTCTTTCCACTTCCAGAATGTTAATATGTGCTTTCAGCATTGGTTTGTCCTTTAATAGTCTGAGATTTTCATGACTCAATTTGGGCAAGCGATCATAGCGTTTTTGGTATTTTCATCCTCCTTCTCATACTCAGGGTCGTCAATCGACAGTGTTTTCGATTCCAGTTGAGTTGGTACTCGAAGATCCGATTTATCCTTATTCTTCTAAAGATCTCAACCTGTAAGCCATTTTCAGTACCGTAGAGATTATCTGCTCTGATAGCAATTGAAATACCTAGAACGTGGATATGCACGGAACCAACTTTTCAACAAATATTTTATTAAAAATCATTTGAACAAACTCAATAGTCTTGCTCAATTAGGTTTACATGACTACACACACAAGAGTATCACGACTGACCGATTCCTAACTACCCGAATATCTAAGTAACAAACTTGCTTACTTGTTACACACGTCTTCACCCCTTAAGAAACCTAGCACTATGAACTCTCCTGGTCGGCTCTGCTCTTTTTCACACTTAATCACTTACTGTAATCTTATTTCACTCACACGTCTTTTATACTCCAAGATCTTTGTGATCTCGAATATACACCTTCCTCAATCGTCGCTGCCACATCATTGAGTTGATGTTTCAAATCCAAACTAGGTCATTCTCAGCTCAATATTCTTAAGCTTACAAACATGACCCAATAGTATCTTAGTGGCCACTATGCCACTACTTCCGGTATTAATATTATCTAAAAAAATAGTGTAGAGTCGTAAGATCCGTAAATGCAAACTTTCATAAACAATGAGAACATAAACTTTCAATCCCCTACCTTTCTTCTGATATGCCGTCGATTTTGGTTTTAGGGTTTTGTCTCAGAATGTGATTTGTCGCAAGGGGTTTAATCTCCGGCGGTGTTTCTACTTCCTTTGGAATCATGGCAAGGTCGTGGTGGTGGTGGCTCGCAGTGGTAGTTGGTTTTTAGGGTCTTGGGAGTGGTTGGTTTCCGTTTTCAAAATTTCTCTCGAGTTCTTCGTTGTTGTTAGAAGCTAAAGGTTTGGTATGCCATTTCGGACTAGCGACGGCTTGATGTTGCTCTCAAGAAGGTAGTTTTTCGGCTATAGTGACTAGCTTCTTGATCCATTTCAGTGTCGGAACGTCTTTGTTCCTTTGCTCTGTAACTAAGCGAGCTCCTTGGTTCTGTTCTTGGAGGCGAGTTCTAATGTGTTGTATGTAGGAGGTGTTGGTACTCGCGTTAGCTTCGGCTCGTGACCGCTAAAAGGGTAGTTGTATCTGGTGGTCGTCTATGGCTGATAGGGCCTGATATTTACCACTTTTGCGCCATGATATCAGCCCTATTTAGAGTCTAGTATATGTGTCTGGAGTATGTTTTAGAGTATTTTTAGGTTCAGGTACGTTCTGGAGAACTTTGGTGATTATGGAGTTTTTAGAGATGCAGAACTACGAAGATGTATTAGATGTTTAGCTATGTATGGAGAATATTCCACGGTGCGATTGAGCTGATATTTTTATATAAGATAGAGCTTTGAATTATATTTCCAATGCCACCGGTTTTGAGCTTAATAAGGATTGTACAGCCAAAGTTATGCCTGTTTTACTGGAGAGTGACCTGTCTGCCTCGCGAGGGAAAGCTGTCAAGAGAGGAATGAGTGTCGATAAACGGCACAGCCTTTGTTTTGATCTACGGTGATCCCAGAAGACAGGTCCGACTTGTTTTATGGCCGACTTAATCCCAGAAGCCATCACAAATTACCAAAATACCCATGGAAAACCTAAAACCCTATTTATATGTTTTCTAAGCCATTGTTGACGGCTACGCTTTAGCAAGCTTTCTTTTATTCATTTTTCTAGGGTTAGGATAGAAGGTATGAACTCCTTCAGAGTCCTCTGGAACTTCTTTGGTTTTATATTATATATATATTCTATTCATCTATGATTTCTGTAACAAAGATCATGTCTGAGTAGATCTCTTGTTATGTTTAGGGTTTATTAATGGTTTTGATGGATTAGCCAAACAATAGAACTGCTAGGGCGATTATTAGATCTATCAATAGAATTGTGTTATTTACTTGTGTTCTAGAGTAGCTAACTAGAACCCTGATCATATGATAGTTAGGAGCAAGCGAGAGCATGGTCTACTACCAGAATTAATCATGTTGAGATAGGTTGCTAGAAACAAATGAGAGTTGATTTAGTTAATTTAGTAAACTTATCAAATTAGGTCACAAAGATTGACTCAATAGACCATCGATCTACACATGATCATTTCCATCGATCGACGTCCATTCCGTGTCAACAAGCAAGAGCTGATACATCGGACTTAGTCAATAGATTAGACTCACAGCCAGAGCTGGTCGTCTTTTACATTATATATCGAGTTCTATGATTAATATCCTTAACTTTTATCCTATAATACACTTGCATGAAACCCTAGATCTAGGTATTTATTATTATTGTTTACTTACCAATCAATCAATTATTTCCTATAGTTTATTTACTGCTTATTAATGTATTTACCTCGCTTAATTACGATTGTATTGAGTTTATTGTGTGCCCATGCTCCGTGTGGATTCGATCCCTAAATACTAAAATTTGACCTCTCTTGGCAAGAGTAGTTCGTAGGTTAATTTGATAGAGTTTGCATCAAAATACATAAAAGCCCTCTTGTCAAATTTGGCGCCGTTGCCGGAGAGCGAAGATTCGCCATTAGACTCATTTTTTTTATTTAGTCTAGGTATTTTTCTATATTAGTTTACTTACCAGGAAGAAATGAGGAGATGATTTTTGGGCTCTACAAAGAAGGAGTCTACTGATTTACGCACGATCCATAAGTCTAAGAAGGCAGTTGACACCCTCCAAGCAGCGATCAAAAGTGAAGAGAAACAAGTATCGATCGACGCCACTTGCGAGAAGACAGAGGAAATTTAAGTTCTTATACTTGAGGCTGATGAGAATAGGATCTTACGAGACGAAAAATGTCGCCTTTGCAGCAGTACGGGACAATTGATTAATGCACATGGTGCTGAGATCCCTAATGTCATTGCTGTTTCTGAGATAAATTACTTCCGGTTGAGCCGTGAATGTGGTATGATTGGGCAGCTCATAAATATTTTCAGGGTTTGCCTCATGAAGATCCGAAGGAACACATCGAAGAACTTATGGATCTAGTCTCAAGGAGTGAGCAGAATGAAGTCTCTGAATACCACATGCTCTGCAAGATATTCTCCTATTCTATCTCTAATAATGCATTTTGCTGGTTTAGTCGACTGGAACCACGATATCTGACCCGCTGGGAAGATATTGAAAGAGCATTCCTTTATGAATTTCTCGATGAAGCCGCAGCAGCTCTAGAAAAAGAGATCAACAATAAGCGAGAGAAGATCTTTGAAATTTGGCAGAAAAATAAAGAATATGAGATTCCAGTACAGCTTCTCGAGTACGTTATAGCAATGGGTGTTAAAATCATGGATCTGAGCCGAGCAGAGCAGAAGAAGCTGATGTTAGTGATTCATCCCTAGTGTCAAAAGACATTACTATGACAGCATCGATCGACATTAAGACATCAACATTGATCGACACTAAGATTTCAACGTCAATCGACCTTGAGACCTCAGCATCAATCGACACTAACACTGGTTATCGATCGACACCACTCGACATCCATGAAAGATCGGTTTGTATTCAGGACATTGCAGACTCGACACTAGAGATCACCGATGTATCAAATTGTTATCATGCTCTAGATGTAGATAGAGAAATCACCATGGGAGATATTTTGGAGGTAGAGGATAGAGAACAACTCGCGTATTTTGATTTGAGTAGGAATGTCAATATGGAAAACTTCTTAGAGCTGGAGGAAAAGCTTGAAGATATGGATAAAGACTTGGTGATGAAGTTTGATGACGATCAGCACACTTCGGGAAAAGATCTAGAGACTTCACCAAAGGCTAACATCGATCGACACCCACCTAATGATATCGATCAACACCCACTAGATGCTGTCGATTGATACCGCCCATCCAACATCGATCGACACTCATTGTTGGACAAACAGCCAGGTTACATGATTGAACCAGGACCGGTTGAGGAGAGAATGCACGTGTCCAAGACCTCACATCTTGTTGTCCCTAAACATCAGAGACCACCTATATGCACAGAAGAAGCTGATGGATTTCACAAAAGAGTGAAGAGGATACATGATCCTGTGAAGATTGTGGTTCCATGCGCTGTATTTGAAATTGAATCTCCTATCCCACCAGATAGAAGTGTGCATCTAGGTTCCTACAATGGGGTATTTGATGATCATAAGCATGCAATAGTTTCTCAACCAGGGTTGAGATTTTTGAACAAAGTCGATGAAGACAACACACAACCAGTATCGAACGACATAAATAAGAAAGCATCGGTCGACACTACACACTCTTTATCGATCGACACCCCTAGCGTATCTCTTCACGCAGAGACATAAACAGCCAAGTCTGGGGGAAGGATCAGAAAGAAGAAGAAGAGGAACTGGAAGAAGAGGAAAAGGACCAAGGGTGGTTCTGAATTGTCATTGATTCCCCACTTCTCAGATGGTGTCAGGAAGTACCGAGTGTGCAGCAGATGCTTCTCGCATCCATGTGCAAAGCTTCAAGCACTCCTTATTGCTGAGATGATAGACAAAGGAGAAGAGTCTATGGAGGCTTTCACAAAAAGTGTGATGAAGCTGAAGACATTGGACATTGGGAATTGTTTTGGAGCAAGTTTCTAATCTCATCAGAACTCCAAAACGTCAAGCTAAAGACTATAAACAAGTGCTGAGTGGGAGGCAACCCACTGTTTAGTAAGTTTTTACTTAGTTTTTAATTATATTAGTCTAATTTCGGATTTTATTTTATTATTGCAGGTTTTTAAAAAAAAAAAAACTGAGGAAGATAGTCTGCGCAAAGCATCGACCAACACTTGATCACTGTCGACCGACGGAGTAACCCTAGTATCGATCGATCGCCACTTAATTGGGTCGATCGACGATCACCACTTAATTGGGTCGATCGACGATCACCATCAGCAAACAAGTATATCATTTTTTCTTGTTAAATTTGGTCCTTATGATTTATTTTCTTCACCAATCTCAGACTGTATAACACTGGTGACAGTCAACAGTGTTGTTTAAGTCTGGGGGAGGTATTACTGATATTGTGTTCTGTTTTGAGTTTTATTTTCTATAATTTTTTTTAAAAAGTACAGAGTAGAAACTTCCAGGTGTACCATCGATCGACATTGAAGAATGAACATCGATCGACCATGGACCATGACCATTGGTCGACACCATCCATTTGCCATTGATCGACACTCTATTACAAAGTCTAGTAGCAATTTTATCTCTTAAGCTTTTTACTTATGATTTGTTTTTCCTAACTAATCCAAGACGGATTACACTAGGGACTGTGTAATTTAAGTTTGTGGGAGGTTCGCTGATGCTATTTATTTTGTTTTGAGATTTTATTTGCTATATCTATATAAGTTTTTTAAAAAATTTATTGAGTCAAGAATGAGATTATGATAAGATATATATCTTTAGATGTTCTCTAACCAATCTATAGCATCATTCTTAGACTTGTTGATTACCATAGATACCAAAGTGGATCATCCTGACATTAGACAACACTTGGTTAGTAAGTTTGAAGGAACCGAAGTTAACCTCCAACCTAATACTGACTATTTTGCTTGCTTTGGGGCTTGTTATACATCAGATCGGATTCTTTCTGCAAGTCTAGAAGGTAAAAGTCTATGTGCTTCTGATTCCTCTCTCTCTCCCCTTCAGATTAAAAAAGGAATCGAAAGGATTTGGTGGCTACAACCATCAAGGCTTGATTCATATGATTCTAGAAAGAAATAAAGGTCAAAAAGAAGTGAACATGATCTGGTGACAAAAACCATTAGGGCTTGATTCATCGAAGTCTGTCCAAATATCTCATTAAATTAAAAAAAATAAAATATACCCTCAAAAGAAGGGAGACATTGACTGAGGAAGTGAGAAGAGAGAGAGGAAAGACAGCAGAGAAGACTACATGTGTACTCAGATATTTGCAGGGGTAAGAGTCCATGTGTCCTTTGATCGATACTCCCAAGGTAAAGCATACACATTGATTTTATGCAAAGCAATGAAATTAGTAGAGGGGTGAGTTAGACTAGTATTTTATGAGTTGTTGGTAGAATGGATTTGGTTGCTATACTAGGATAAGGTATAAAAAATTTCTCCGTGATTGACTTGATAAGATGTAGTTGCAACAAAGTAGGTTGATAGTTATACTTAGACATTATGTGAGTCTCCGCTTTTCAAAACCTCTTTCACACGCTTTGTTTGCTTGAGGACAAGCAAAAGATTATGTCTGGGGGAGTTGATAGGGCCTGATATTTACCACTATTGTTCCATGATATCATCCCTATTTAGAGTGTATTATATGTGTTTGGCGTATTTTTTAGAGTATTTTCAGGTTCAGGTACGTTCTGGAGAACTTTGGTGATTCTAGAGTTTATAGAGATGTAGAACTGTGCAGATGCGTCAAATGTTTAGCTATGTATGTAGATATTACCACAGTGTGATTGAGCTTGAGTTATCTTTCCAATGCCACCAGTTTGAGTTCAATCAGGATCCTATAGCCAAAGTTATGCCAGTTTTACTGGAGAGTGGTATTTCTGCCTCACGAGGGGAAGCTTTCGAGAGATGAATAAGTGTTGATCGATGGAACAGCCTTGGTGTCGATCGACGGTGATCCCAGAAGTCAGGCCAGAATTTTTTATGGCCGACTTAATTCCAGAAGCCATCAAAAATTACCAAAATACCGATGGACGACTTAAAACCCTATTTATATGTTTTTTAAGCCATTGTTGACGAGTACACTTTAGCAAGCTGACACGGTGTGTTTATTGTTCTAGCAGGGTATACATATCCTAAAAAATTAACTACCAAATTAACCCTTAACCCTAACACGCAAAAAAATACTCTTGCCAAGATCAAGTGTAATACTTAGGAATCGAATCCACAGAGAGCAATGGCACACAATAGATTTCTTATTTCTAAAGACTAATCTAGGTGATTATATATATTGGTAATAAGTAATAAATTTAATGAATTTTTACTTATTAGAAGGTATAAATGACAGTTGAGGTCATGCAAGTCTCCATTCTCATTCTGAACCACTACAATAGGTGCAACCATTTGAACTAGTCTGCTACCGTCGATCGATGCGGGTAAGATGATGTCGATCTATGCTGAGTGATCAATGTTGGTCGATGCTAGAGTTCTGATGTTTGTCGGTCGATGCTGTCCGTAAAGAAGTATCGGTCGACACTGAGTAGATGTTGTCGATCGATGCTTGTCATCTTTCTTTACGGATCGTACGTTCGATTTCCTGTGGATCTGAGAATAGTAATTCTTGTCCTTTATTGTTCATGGTACTCTTTTTCATGCAGCTGAAAAACAAAGAAAAATAAAAATTTAGAAACTTGAAAGTAAGAACAAACCTAGACTAAATCCTAGAAATTAAATCTAATGGCGATCAATTCTCCCTTGCAACGGCGCCAAATTTGAAAGGGTGTGTTTATTGTTCTAGCAGTGTATAAATATCCTAAACAATTAACTACCAAATTAACCATTAATCCTAACATACAAAACAATACTCTTGCCAAGAGAGATCATGTATAGTACTTAGGGATCGAATCTACAGAGAGCAATGACACACAATAGATTTCTTATTTCTAAAGACTAAGCTAGGTGATTATATATTGGTAACAAGTAATCAGCTTAAGGAAATATTCCTTATTAGAAAGTATAGATCCAATATAAAATATTCTAATAATGTAAATAGGGAAATATGAGACTAACTAGATGCAAATGTAAATGCTAGATCTAGCTTAATAGATTATAGAGAATAGGAAGCACGGAAATGTAAATATTCTAGAACTCAAGTATTAACTATTCTGGCCCTTTTAACTACAACTCTCGTATGCAAGCAAAAGGAAAAACCATCGATCGACGGCTAAGACCTGATGTCGATCTATGGTGAAATAAGAAGGAAGTGTGAACGAGATTTGATATGTTCACCAAGCTAATCAGACCAGCTCTCGCATGCACCTAACAACCTAGTTCAATGGAGTCTATTCTGGCACAGAACCTACTCTCGTAGTTGTCCATGTCCTCTTTCGAGATCCTAGTTAGCTACTCTAGAATGCAAGCATTAAGGACAAATCAGTTGATGGATATTAAGTTAACTTAGCAATCCTACTTTTGAGCTAATCCATGATTGCTATCATTCAACCCTAAATCGAGTTGATAACTAGCCAGACATAATTAAATTAAGAACAATAGCCAATACAAATCTCTCTAAGGAGTTGTGAATCTTCTCCCCTAAAACTGTAAAACTATAATGGAATGTTGGTGCACACACACACTGCATGCACTTGCACTCACCCCTTCTCTTGGTGTCATACATAAAGTATAAATATAAAACCCTAAAATCTAGGTCAAAACTCGTCCATGGATAATCTTGTAATCTTGTGTCTTGTCTCTAACTTGGGCTTGGAATCGGCTGTCTTCGAATTGGTCATCGATCGATGTCAAGTGTTCAACATCGATCGATCTTGGTAATGTAACATCGGTCGACGCCAAGGTTGTGTCGTTAATCAACGACAGTCTAGTACTTCAACTATCTCAATGATCAGCTACGGATTATTCTCCTCAAAATGATCCAAAAGCTCCAAGTATCTCCATATATCTCCAAAACATACCTATACCTGTAAATACCTCAAAATATAGCCTAGACATACATAATAGACCTCAAATAGAGCCTATAACATGGCCTAAAACTGGTAATAAATAGGCTACATCACAAGCTTTCTTTTATTCATTCTTTTAGGGTTAGGAGAAAAGGTAGAAACTCCTTCAGAGTCCTCCTAGAACTCCTTTGGTTTATATTATATATATTCTATTCATCTATAATTTATGTGACAAAGATCATGTTTGAGTAGATCTCTTGTTATGTTTAGGGTTTATTAATGGTATTGATGGATTAGCCAAACAATAGAATTTCTAGGTTGATTATTAGATCTATCAATAGAATTGTGTTTATTGCTTGTGTTCTAGAGTAGCTAACTAGAACCATGATCATATGATAGTTAGGCGCAAGCGAGAGCATGGTCTTCTACCAGAAAATTAATCATGTTGAGCTAGGTTACTAGAAACAAACGAGAGTTGATTTAGTTAATTTAGTGAACTTATCGAATTAGGTCATAAAGCTTGACTCAAGAGACCACCGATCTACACAGGATCATTGCCATCGATCGACGGTCATTCCATGTCAACAAGCAAGAGCTGATACATCGAACTTATTAAATAGATTAGACTCGCAGCGAGAGCTGGTCGTCTTTTACATTATATATCGAGTTCTATGATTAATACCCTTAACTTCTATCCCCTATAATCCAGTTGCCTGAAACACTAGATCTAGTTATTTATTATTATTGTTTACTTACGAATCAATCAATTATCTGTTGTAGTTTATTTACTGCTTATTAATCTATTTGCCTAGCTTAATCGCGATTGTATTGAGTTTATTGTGAGCCCACGCTCCCTGTGGATTCAATCCCTAAATACTACAATTTGACCTCTCTTGGCTAGAGTAGTTCCTAGGGTTATTTTGATAGAGTTTGCATTGAAATACATAAAAACCTTCATTTCAATGACTACAATTGGTGACTGCATGCTTGGATCTATCTCAGCACCTCTCTTTGGAGGAGACGATTACTGGTTTTGAGTTTAAGTCTCTCGGGTTGGTTTGTTTCCATTACATTGATACAGGTTATGGGGTCTTCACAGAGAAGTTCTTGTCCTTCGGTTCTCGAAGGTCGAAAATGTCAGGATGACTCTCGGGAGTCATTTTTCATCATGGTGTCTAAATTTTTTCTTAGCTTACTTCCTAGTGTCGTGATTGATCGTATGTTTTTTTTGAGATGTGTGTATTGTTGAGATATGCAGGTGGTTTAGAAACTCCTTGGAAGAGCATGGCAGAGATCCCAGCTCATTTTTATAGGTTAGTGGTGGCTTAGTTGGGTGTACAACTCGGTTCATCAGAGTTATTTGGGGAAGGGTAACTTCGAACTTCCTCTTATTGTTCGCCTAGTACTTCATCGACAGTGACGATTATAAGCCTCGAGGAGTTTGTCGGGAGTAAGCTATCCGAGACGACTTGGGAACTCCCGGCATCCAAGAAAACGAAGAGAACCTCATTTTTCCAAAGTATTTGTTGATGGTTGAGAACGAAGACCAATTCAAAATTTTTTAAAAACTGATTACGGAATGTGCCGAATATAGTGGGTGGACAAAACCAGAAATGTAATACATTGATTTTAGAAAAAAATGTTCAAATTGACCTGTAATTATTTCTGAATTTCTGACTTTTTGGGTTGAATAAAATTTAATCTTCACTAAAAAAAAATGGAAAACATAAACCTAGAAACTTAGAAAAACATAACAATAAAGAACATGAATAAATTATGAATAAATTGCATATTATAAGCTGAGTAAAAAAAATAAGGAGTTCAAGATCTTCTCTGTAATGATGATCATATCTTTCTCTCCAATAGACGTAGCAATATGATCCAACTATAAATTTTAAAACTCTGGTGTAAATTAGAAGACAACTCTCTCTTCTGTCTCTTCTCTCTCGCCCCATGTAATACATAGAGTATAAATATAAAACTCTAAAATCTAGGTCAAAACTCGTCCAGGGGTAATCTAGTAATCTTTTGTCTGTTTGGGAATTGGTCATCGATGGATATCAAGTAGGAAAATTCAATCGACCTTGGTCATGTAACATCGGTCGACGACAAGGTAGTGCCGTCGATCGACGGTAGTCTTGTACTTCGACTCTACCAATGATCAACTATGAATTATTCTACTCTAAATGCTCCAAAAGCTCCAAGTATCTCTATATATCTCCAAAACATACCTTGAACTGTAAAGACCTTAAACATAGCCTAGACACACATAATAGACCCTATAACATAGAATGGAACTGGTAATAAATAGGCTATATCAACTCCCCTAGACTTAATTTTTTGCTTGTCCTCAAGCAAACAAGCCTGCGAGAGAGGTTTTGAAAAGCGAAGATTCACATAATATCTAAGTATAACTGTCACTTTACTCTATTCCAGCCACATCCTATCAAGTCAATCACATAGAAACTTTATATACCATACCCTAATATAGCAACCAATTCCATTCTACCAACAACTTAGCGAATACTAGTTTGACTCGCCCCTCTACTGATTTCATTTCTTTGCATAAAATAAAAGTGCAGGCTTTACCTTGGGAGTATCGATCAAAGGATATATGGACTCTTACCTCTGCAAGTATATGAACACACATGTAGTGTTCTCTGATTCCTATCCTCTCCCTCTTCTCAATTCTTCTCAGTCAATGTCTCTCTTCTTTTGAGTATATCATTTTATTTTTTAATTGACTGAGATATTTGGATAAGATTCCATGAATCAAGCCCTATTGTTTTTTGCCACCAGATCCTGTTCACTTTTTTTTGACCTTTATCTCTTTCTAGGATCATATGAATTAAGCTTTCATGGTTGTAGCCACCAAATCTTGTTCTACTCCTTTTTTAATCTGAAGGGGAGAGAGAGAGGATAATCAGAAGCACACAGAATTTTACCTTCCAGAATTGCAGAAGGAATCCGATCCAGTGTATACCAAATCCCAAAGCAAGCAGATAATGTCAGGATTAGTGTTGGAAATCACCTTCGGTTCCTTCAAACTTTCTAAGAAAGTGTGATATAATGGCAGGATGATCCACTTCGATATCTCTATTAATCTCTGCAAACAACCTTCTAAGAATGGTGCTAAAGTTTGGTTAGTCAATAATAAATTTTGATCATAGTCCTCTTCTTGACTCAATAATTTTTTTTTGAAAAACTTATATAGATAGTAAATAAAACTTAAAAACAAAAAATAGCATTAGCGAACCTCCCACATACTTAAATTACACTTTCCCCAGTGTAATCTTCCTCAAATTGGTTAAGAGAGATTAAATCTAAAGGAAAAAATGTTAGAGATAGTCGAATACACCAAATCTGTTAGGTGTATCGATCTATGGTAGTAGGTGAGCGTCGACCGACGGTAAACCATCATCGTCAATCGATGGTGAATTCATGGTATCGATCGATGGGTATTCGATTAGGGAAACCTTCATAAATATAATAAATACTGAGATATGTAATAGTATAAATAATGTTAAAGAACTCGTTACGCTATGTTATTTTGTCATCAACCGAAGGCAACTAGTAGGCTTTGATCGATGCTAAGCGTGCAGACTGAATCGTGTGGGTCTACTCTCCATTATGATCATCTCTCTTTTGGGTTGGCTCCGTTAGAAACTCAAGCACACAATAAAATATAATCCAAATAATAATAATAAATAGTTAGTTTAAATCCACATGCAACAATAAAAATATATGAGTATAAGTCTAAAAGGGAAATGAAATAAAAGATAAAGGAGTATCGAAGAGACTACTCCTCGTCGGATGTATCCTGGTCCTGCTGCTGCTGCTGTGGTGCTGCTGGTGATCTGGCTCTGGTCCTAGGACGGCTGAAGCACTGACACCGTGACATCGTCTCTACCCTGTCCCATATCGCTCGAAGTGCGTCCACCAAGACTCACTGGAAATAATCATTGTTGTGTATGGGGATCTCTGGAATCTGAGGGAAGGCTGGGAGAGGTGGAGGTGGCTATGCTGGCTCGTCCGTTGCGGCTGGGTGTTCTGGTCGGAGACCTTCTCTGCGTTGTACTCTGAGGGGTGCCATGTGGAGGTGACGCTCAGCTGGGTGGAATGCAAGGCACTGTAGATCGTCAGAGAAGTCTGTCACCTCTCGCACTGGAAGCTCTATCATCCTAGGTCCCTAGTCATCCACAAAGGACAAAAAGCGTCCCTCCTTCAGCCACTGGGTCCTCGTCAGGTGACCCTCATCTATGAAGAGCAACTCTCTCTCCACCGAAGCTTCCTCGAAGCTAATGCCAAGAAAGCTGAAGATGGGTGTCAAGAGACTCCCTATCGTCTCCCTTATCTTGCCAGCTAGAACCCTTGAAGGGTTTGTCCATTAGGGTCGCTAGGTGCTCTGAAAATATAGCCCCCAAGTTCATCTGCTGATCGCTCAGAGGTGGAGGAACTCGTCCTCGAGCCCAACTAATTCCCTGATGGAATACTACTGCAATGTAAGCTCCTGAACCCTAACCTTGTTGGGTTCCATCTTGCACAATAGGGTGTTGGCAAGGACCTTCAGGAAATAGCGCAGAGTAGGGTGAAAGATGTACGTCTGAGTGGCTGAGCCTGAGTAAAAATGGCCTGTCCCGATGAGGCCCCAAAAGGGAGGTATGCCAGGGAATGCAGCGACTGAACATGCGCTGGTACTAATGTCGAAGCCATAGATCTCGCAGAGCTGTGGGATGGGGATCCTGTACCGGGTGCCTCTGATGAGAAAGGTCAGGGTGGCCTCGTGCGCCAGCTTCACCCTGAGGCTCTTGTAGAGCACCTGAGCTGTGGATATGCACTGTTGGACTATGTTTTCTTGTCGTGATAGGCTTTTGTTCTCTCCTTGTACCATATCGAGTTCTCGTAGGCGCGATATCTGATTTCATCGAGCTCATTTAGCTGAATTAATCTCTTTTCTGCTGCGGATTTAGCATCAAAGTTTATCTTTTTATGGTCCATTCAGCTTTATGCGCTAGTTCTACAGGGAGATGGCAGGATTTTCCATAGATTAAGTGGAATGGGGTAGATCCTAATGGTGTTTTAAACACTGTTCGGTATGCTCAAAGTGCATCATCTAACTTCAAATACCAATCTTTACGGGTTGATCCTACCATCTTTTCTAGGATTTCTTTGATCTGATGGTTGGATACTTATACTTGTCCGATGGTCTGAGGATGATGGGTTTATCTACTCGATGGTGAACTCCATATTTCTTGAGAAGTTTTTCGAACACTTTGTTAATGAAGTGGGTACCTCCATCGCTTATTACGATTCGCGGAACTCCAGATCTGGGAAACATAATACTCTTGAAGAGTTTAACGACTACGGCAACATCATTTTTGGAGTTGCTATTGCTTCCACCCATTTAGATACATAGTCTACAACGACCAGTATGTGTTTATTTCAGTGCGAAGAAGGGAAAGGGCCCATGAAATCAATGCCCCGACAATCAAACACTTCAACTTCAAGTATAAAATTTTGTTCCATCTCGTTTCTCTTGCTGATTTTTCCTGTTATTTGGTAGGGATCGCATTTCACTACGTAGGCTTGAGTATCTCGAAACATAGTCGGCCACCAAAAACCCGCTTGTAGGATTTTTGACACTGTCTTGAAACTGGCAAAATGTCCTGCGTAATCGGATCCGTGACAATGATATAAAATTTCTGGAGTTTCGCTTTCAGCAACACATCGTCTATATATGCCGTCAGAACAATGTTTGTAAAGATAAGGTTCATCCTCATGATATCTCTAGATTTATCGTAAAAATTTATTTTTATGATATCCTTTGAAGAGTACGGATTCTACTTCGGCCGCAAGATAGTTTACGATATTTTCATACCAAGGTCTATCGGTGGTGATTAGTGCACACACCCCTGATTCAAACTACTGCCTCCGGGAGAATCATCATATGGGGTTGAAGGATTACAATTGACGTTGATATTTATTGGAATGATTATTTCATCGTCCTTTTTCAAATGCATTGTCGACCGATGGGGTCTGGAAAAGATCGATCGATGCTTTATTGCTGCAATCGCTCAATGGTTTTAGTGTCTCGTCGATCGATTCTGCTTCATGCGCCGAACTGACACTACAAACGAAATTTGATTCTTCTAAGTAGACATTTTCTGTGGGTAAGAAATCATTTATAGGAATTTCTTCTTCTACTCTTATTCGTGATAAGTGATCGGCGACTCCCTTTTCTACTCCCTTCTAATCTTTGACTTCTATGTCGAATTCTTGGAGAAGGAGAATCCACCTTAAAAGCCTCGGCTTAGAGTCTTTTTTGTTCATTAAATATTTCAATGCTGCGTGGTCAGTGTGAACTACTACTTTTGAACTGACTAGATAGGATCAAAATTTCTTGAAGGCGAATACCACAGCCAATAACTCTTTTTTTCCATTTTTACATAATTACGTTACGGATCGTCTAGAGTTCTGTTGGCGTAGTATATAGCATGCAACTTGTTGTCTTTCTGTTGCGTAAGTACTGCACCTACAACAAAATCGCTGGCGTCGCACATAATTTTGAATGGCAGATCCTAGTCTGGTGCTTGGGCAATATGGGCGGATACGAGCGCTGATTTGATTGTTTCAAAGGCTCGAGACATTCGGGTGTAAAATCGAATTTCACCTCTTTGCACAGAAGTGCAGTAAGGGGTCTAGCAATTTTGCTAAAATCTTTTATGAATCGCCTATAAAATCCAAAATGTCCTAGAAAGCTTCTAACGTCTTTGACATTAGTGGGTGGTGGCAGTTTTGTCATTACATCAATATTTGCCTTGTCCACCTCAATTCCAGCTGCTGAGACCTTGAGTCTCAAGACAATTCCGCTGTTAACCATGAAATGACATTTTTCCCAATTCAAAACCATATTTTTCTCTTCGCATCTAGCTAATACCTTACACAGGTTATCTAGACATGCCTTGAAATTCGGACCATAAACGGAGAAGTCATCCATGAAAACCTCCATGAAGTCCGCAATCATATCGGTGAATATTGACATCATGCATCTTTGGAAAGTCGCAGGGGCGTTACAGAGTCCGAATGGCATCATGCGATATGCGAATGTTCCATAGGTACAAGTAAAGGTGTTTTTTTATAGGTCATCCAGATGTATGGGGATCTGGAAGAATCCGGAATAACCGTAGAGAAAACAATAGTATTTGTGGCTTGCGAGACTTTCTAACATCTGATCGATAAAGGGTAAGGGGAAATGATCCTTTCGTGTGGCAGCATTTAGTTTTCTGTAATGGATACACATTATGTGTCTGGTGACAGTTCTAGTAGGGCTCAATTCATCTTTATCATTCTTTACCACGATAATTCCTCCTTTCTTTGGGACAACATGAAGCGGGCTGACCCAGTTTCTGTCTGAGATCGGATAAATAACCCCTGCTTCTAGAAGTTTCATGATTTCCTTTTTAACTACTTTTTTCAGATTGGGGTTCAATCTCCTCAAATGCTCGATGGAAGATTTTGATTCATCATCAAGGTGTATCTTATGCATGCATAAAGCGGGAGAAATACCCGGGATGTCATCTAACGAATAACCGAGAGCCTTGCGGTGCTTCCGAAGTTTATTCAACAACAATGCTTGTTCTCCGCTACTCAAGTTTGCATTTATGATGACAGGATATGATTTTTTGTAAAGGAAAGCATATTTAAGACCGGGTGGAATTCGTTTAAGCTCGATTTTGGGTGCTTTTTCTTTGCTCTAGTAGTCGGTCATAGTATGTTATCAATCGATGGTGATATTGGGGTGTCGATAGACGGGGGTTGATGGATTAAATTCGTCAAGATTGACATTAAAGAGTTCTTTTGTGGCGTCCATTAACCTTGCATACTCTCCAGTGCGATCTTCTAACGTAGAGATGTTGTCATAAGGAGACGTGCTTGCTTTCTCTAGAGGTTCGCTCGAGCATATGTATGTGAATGAGTTCTCTGCTAGGTCGGAAAGGTAATCAATATGGTAGGTTTGACCATCGATCAAAGGTTATTTTATTGTCTTTTCCATTTCAAATACGATTGGTATCTTCCCTACGTTGAGGCATATACGTCATTCTCTGACATCAATGAAGTTTCTCGCTCGTATTTAAGTACTATGAAATATGCAGGTATATCGCAGTTATGAATACGTACGGGTACATCCTCAAGTACACCTTGTGGAATTCTAGTGGATCTATCAGCTAAAACGAGTGTGACCCTGGTATATTGAAACTGTGTTAGCCCGAGAGCGACGACACGAAATAAGGCATCAGATTGACACTAGAGCCTAAATCGCAAAGGGATCTTTGAAATCTCTCATCGCTAATAGTGCAGTCCAAAACGAAACTAACTGGATTAGGGAGTTTAATTGGAGTTTTTCCTTGAATAATTTTTCTCATTTCTTCATACACCATCATCACACAATGTTCCGATTCATGGAATCCTCGTGGTGCTGCATCTTTCACGTATTGCTTAATAGCAGGTGAGATGTGAATGGCATCGCTTAGCGGCATCTCAATGTTTACTTTGTCAAACGCTTTCTTGCATATTGCCTTTTCTAGCTGCTTCTTCTCCTGCTTAGCGTTTTTCGAAGGAAAGGGTGCTTTCGCTTGGTAGGTCCTTGTTTTAACCGTTTTGGTTGATTCTGGATCAGAGAGTCGATCGATTTTTGGTAAAGGGTGTCGATCGATTTTTGGTAAAGGTTGTCGATCGATGTCTCCCACGTATATGTTCTTTCCCTTAGGTTCGATAATTGATTCCTCAAGGTCGTCATTTTGGCCTAATGCTTCAGTTTCAGGAAGGATTCGGGGTCTTTCTCGTAAATTTTGAGCGGGATGAGATGCGATTTTTCTTTTTCATCCGTCGAGATTTTCTCGACTTCATCGTTGGTGATGCTTTCTTTAACGCCATGGGTGAGTTTTCAACCGCTTCGTAAAGCTACGGCATTGCAAAGGCTCCTGGGCTTAGCATCTGTTTTACAAGGTAAGAATCCGTCCTCTCTCCTGATGAACATAGCGTTGCTCGCCACTTGGTTGTCGATTCTCTTATGTGTTCGCTCGGAGTGTCAAATTTTTCTCTCATCTCTGGGTATATCAGGTCTAACATTTGATTGAGGTTGGCATATATTTTACGGTTTCCATTGAACAGTTGCTTCATTTTTGACTTTGAACTTCTTTCGTATCTGTTTACAGTGGTGTCGTAGTCGCCTGTGAAATTGGCAGCGCTTTCCCTAAATCATTGATCGTTTAGGTTCATCACATCAGAGAACTCAATTTTGTTATTCGAAGTTGGAAGGGGCGGAATCTTCCTCACCATAATGAGGAGATAAATTATTTCTGTGCAGAAGGACTGTAACTGATGCCAGAGTTTTTCTAACTTGGGTCGAGTGTTCGTCCTCTGCGAATAATGGTGGTTCCTTCTTTTCGGTGTCTCTTTTTTTGAAAGCTCTACCTAAAGCTATGTTTTCTATCAGTGTCTTAGTGCTTGCAGGGCTTTGGGTGCCGAAGATCCCCTCGCTGGCTGTATCAAGGATGGTTTGATAGTCTACGTTTAGTCCTCTATAGAAAGTGTTGATGAGTTGGGGTTCTAAGAATCCATGGCGTGGGCATGAAAGTTGGTAGCTTTTGAACCTTGTCCAGGAGATTTTAAAAGATTCACTGCTGCCTTGAACGAAAGTGGATATTTCTCTTCCTGCTTCTCAGTATCTCTCCTCGTAAAAGAAGTGGTTGATGAAGGCGCTTCTAATATCTGCCCAACAAGTCAGGGATCCTTGTGGTATCTGGTTAAGACACCTCGTGGCGTCACCTTCTAGGGAGAAAGGAAAAAGTTTTCAAGCGATTAAAATCGTCGTTCACCACCATGTCTTCTAGCATCTCGATGTGATCGTTCGGGTGTTCAGTGGTAAAACCATTGAACTGATTTTTGCGCGCCATAATTAGGAAGTCGATATAAAGCTCAGAGCTTCCAGCATGGTTATCGGATAATCGAATCGCGGTCCTATTGGAGTAGGTTCTGCTGGGATTTAGATATTTGAGCATTGGTAATTCATTCTTTAGAGATTTAGTGATTTGATTGGGGATTGCAACTCCCTGATAATTAATTAGTTGACTTGCTTCGTTGCTTTCATTGTTCATTGGTTCTATCAAAACTAATTTCTTATTATCAGAATCAGTAAAGGGGTACTTACCTGCTTCCGGCTGATCGGTATCGATTGATGGCAATGGAAGACTGTCGCCTGACAGCAGTGGACTAACGTTGATCGATTCCAGATATGCTCTGTCGATCGATGGTTGTTGTCCAGAATCCAGTATCTGTGTCATAAGGTTTAGGGAAAGAATAATTTAGAAAACAATAAAGTAAAATCTAGACAGTATTTTAAACGAAATCTAATGGCAATAAAAAAAGTCCTCAGCAACGACGGCAAATTTGATGTGGGGTTTATTTCACTATCAAATTAACCCTAAATTCCCACTTTACTCTCTCAATTAAGAGGTTCAGTGTAGTATTTAGGGATCAAATCCACAGACACTCAAGGATTGCACAATAGACTTAATGTTATCAAATTAAAGCTAGATAAATTATAACAACAACAATAAAAGCGATTTTAAGATTGATTTGGTTTGTGAGTATTAAATTATAAGATTAGACTTAGGGGAAACTATCAGTTAGATTTAGATAAGACAAACTAATAGATTGTTAGGGTTTTATTAAGCATTGTTTTGAACTCAAACCTTAAAGATTAGGAGATCGCTATCGCGCATCTCGACTGAGCGTCGATCGACGACAATAAGATGGCATCGATCGATGCTCATTCTAAACAATACTGGTTTTGTGGTTTGATGGGTTCTCTAAATTTCTAATTCGATTCTCGTTTGTTATCAGTTACTTAGATTGCTTAAGATATATTTCAGGTTATAACCAGGCTCTCGCTTGTGCTATAGAAACCTAATTTCTAAGATTGAGGTGATCAAATTCAACTTAGCATTTGGAGCAACTTAAACAAAGAACCAAGAAGATTACCCTAATAATTTCTATAAAATACAATACACCACTACCATTGAATAACCCTAAATCTAATAGAGAACTACTCAGACATAGCAATAAAGAACATGAATAAATTCTGAATAAATTGCATAAAATAAGCTTAGTAAAAAGATAAGGAGTTCAAGAGTTTCTCTGTAATGATGATCATATCTTTCTCTCCAATAGATGTAGCAATGTGTTCCAACTCTAAACTCTAAAACTCTTGTGTAACTTAGAAGACAACTCTCTCTTTTGTCTCTTCTCTCTCGCCCCCCTGTAATACATAGAATATAAATATAAAACTATAAAATCTAGGTGAAAACTCATCCAGGGGTAATCTTGTTATCTTTTGGCTGTCTGCGAATTGGTCATCAATCAATGTCAAGTATGAAACATCTATCGACCTTGGTCATGTAAAATCGGTCGACGACAAGGTAGTGCTGTTGATCGACGGCAGTCTTGTACTTCGACTCTATCAATGATCAGCTACGGATTATTCTCCTCTAAATGCTCCAAAAGCTCCAAGTATCTCCATATATCTCCATAACGTACCTTGACCTGTAAAGACCTTAAAACATAGCCTAGAGACATATAATAGACCCTAAATAGAGCCTATAACATGGCTTGAAACTGGTAGTAAATAGGCTATATCACTTGCCACAACCTACCAGAAACTATCTGACATACCCTCTACTATCCTCATTTAAATATATAATATAGGGTGTCGGCTTTATCCTGGGGGTATTGATCAGAGGACACATGGATTCTTACTCAAGCAGTGCCTGAACCATATGTAACCTTCTAAATCTGTTTTCTCTCTCTTCTTTCTTCTCTGAATATTTTTAAATCTCAAGCTCAAATTACAATGATGCTGATAAAGTCCATCTTGCCATTTTTATTTTTATTTTTGAGCTGACAAAGTTGTAGACGAATAGTGGGATCACCGGTAATGTACATATCCCGCACTTCCAACAATGTGTGATCATTTCTTTCTGAATTAGAATAATGGGGCCATAGGTAATTTACCTACCCATCTACATT
Organism: Moricandia moricandioides; assembly: GCA_905132885.1. Taxonomy (NCBI): domain Eukaryota; kingdom Viridiplantae; phylum Streptophyta; class Magnoliopsida; order Brassicales; family Brassicaceae; genus Moricandia; species Moricandia moricandioides. The sequence goes on from CAJHQQ010000025.1 coordinate 52,875, forward strand.
TTCCAGGAAATCATTTCAATCTTTTTAATATATATATATATATATATATATATAGATGCCGAATAAATGTGAGAGGAAGATTAAAAAGTAAAGTACTTATACCTTACATATCTGCAAGAGGATTCCGATCCTATGTATACCAAGCCCCAGAACAAGCAAATATAGTTAGTTAGGTTGGAGGTTTGCTTTGGTTCCTTCAGGATTTCTTAGCAAGTGTGGGTGTTACAAGATAATTAATCTACTCAGCTTTTCCAATCAATCTCAGAATGGTGCTTTACAATGGTGAAATAGACTGTTCCAGAAAAGAGTTAGAGTCTATGCCTAACTTCTAATTTTAACTCAATAAAATAGTATTAAAAATCGTTAAAAAGAAATACAACATCAAAAATAAAATATGGTGTTAGTAACTACCTCCCCCAGACTCGGATAACACTGTCCTTAGTGTTAGAATGGTCTGAGATTGGCGGGTTTAAATAAATTGGAATGGAAATAAGCTTGTTGTTAGGATTTAAGAACTCGTACCTCTCTGTCATGTTCGCCATCAATAGACGATGCCCAAGGGCTATCGATCGATGGTCGACGAACAACATGAACATGTCGACAAGTAACTGTAAAAAGTGTCTATTTCTGATCATCTCTTTTTGTGTGAGTACTGCTAGACACTCAAAAAATCATATTAAATCAGAAAACGGGATAGAAATAATAAACATAAGTTCTAAATCCAACAAAGCAAATGAAAATAAAATAAAATAAAGTAAGTTCTTGCATAAGTCTGAAAATGAAATAAAAAGAGGAGAGCAAAATGTAAGGCAACTCCTCTTCGGCGGTGTCTGAGCCTGGCTGGCGTGGGGGTGCTGGAACTGATGGCGGTGACCTCGCTCTGGTATGCGGACGGCTGAAACAATGGCACCTCGACATTGCCTCGTCGGTGGTGTTTAAGTCTGGCTGGGTTGGTGATGCTGGAGCTGCTGGCGGTGGAACAACTCATCATCAAGCTCAACCAATCCTCTGACTGACTGGTACAGCAATCCTCTTGGCCACTCTCAACTATGTATCACATTGCAATCTACCCCCGTAGGTTGGCAACTATCAATGCTTGGATGAACTTATACCCTGCTACCCAGAGGTGTCTTGAAGTTCAAGAATATTTCATTTTCAAAACCTTGGATTTTGGGATATGTTCTCTTGGATCAGGAGGTTTAAGAACATGTTTCCCTGGAACTTGAGGATCATGGGCATTGATATAGCCTATTTATTACCAGTTTTAGACAATTTATAGAATCTATTTAGTGTCTGTTATGTGTGTCTAGGCTATGTTTTGAGGCCTTTACAGGTGCAGGTACGTTTTGAGATATATGGAGATACTTGGAGCCTTTGGAGCATTTGCAGAGGAATAATCCGTAGCTGATCATTGAAGAGAATTGAAGTACGAGATTACCATCAATCAACGATACAACGTAGGCGTTGACCGATGTTACATGACCAAGATCGATCGATGATGCACATTTACCATCGATCGATGTTCAGTTCGCAGACAACCGACTTTCAAGCCCAAGTTAGAGACATGACACAAGATTACAAGGTTACCCTTGGACGAGTTTTGACTTAGACTTTAGGGTTTTATATTTATACTTTATGTATTGCATCAGAAAGGGGGGCAAGAGTTTGTGTGTGTGTGCTTGTACTAGAGGTACTTAGTGTTCTAAGTGTGCTTTGAAACCCTAATATTCCATCTATGCATTTTATTCAGATTACTATTCTTACTTCAATTATGTCTGAGTAGTTATCAACTAGGTTTAGTGTTTATCAATGGTACTGATGGATTAGCCAAACGATAGAATTGTTAAGGTCATTATTAGATCTATTAATAAAATTGTGTTTATTGCTTGTGTTCGAGAGTAGCTAACTGAACCCTGATACTATGATAGTTAGGCGCAAGCGAGAGCATGGTCCACTACCGGATTCTATTCTGTTGAGCTACGTTGCTAGAAATAAACGAGAATTGATTTAGTCAATCTAGTGAACTTATCGAATTAGGTCATAACGATTGACTCAAGAAACCATCGATCGACGCAGGATCATGGCCATTGATCTACGGTCATTCCGTGTCAACAAGCGAGAGATAAGACATTGGACTTAGTCAATAGATTAGAAGCACATGCGAGAGCTGGTGTCTTTTACATTAGATTTCGAGTTCCATGATTAAATACCTTTACCTACTATCTACTATAATCCACTTGCCTGAAACCCTAGATTTAGCATATTTTCATATTTACATTACTAGCATATTTCCATATTTACATTACTAGAATATTTACATATTTACATTATTAGTATTTCCATATTGCATCTATACCTTCTAATAAGAAATATTTCCTTGACCTGATTACTTGCTACCAATATATATATAATTACTTAGCTTAGCATTTACAAATAAGTATGCCGTTGTTCTCTATTTATTGGATCCTTAAGTACTAAACCTGATCTCTCTTGACAAGAGTATTATTGTTTCGTGTGTTAGGATTAAGGGTTAACTTGACAGTTATTTGTTTAGGATATTATTACCCTATTAATTCATAAAAACACACCCACGTCAAATTTGGCACCGTTGCCGGGGAACATTGTTAGTTTTAAAGTTACTGAATTTTCTTTTTCTTTTTCTTTGTTTTTAAGGTTCATGCAAAAGAGTACCAGAAGCAAAAAAGGACAAGACTTACTGTTCTCTGGCCCACAACAACTCGAACGCACGATCTGCAAAGAAAGACGACACGCATCGATCGACGGCATACCTTCAGCATCGACCGACACCTCTTTACGGATAACATCGACCGACATCAGAAACCAACCATCAACCGATACCAGATCTCTAGCATTTACCGATATTGATCATATAGCATCGATTGACAGCACCTCATCGCATCGGTAGACGACAGCAGTCGAGTTCAGATGGTTGCGCCTATAATTGTGGTTCAGAATGAGAATGAAGACTTGCATGACCTCAACAGTCATCTGCGTAATGCAGCAGGTCAAAGAATAGACAATCAGGGGGGCTATACTCCCTGAAGCAGAAGCATAAGCTAATGCCCAAACCACCAGAAATACAATAATTTCAAAACCAACAAGGAGACCATGGATCAAATTTATGTTTGACGAGATACTGAGGGAACAGCAAAAGATGATTGTGGATTTCAATGACAAGCTAGATTTCCTGTACCTACACCTAAACACAAAAATCAAAGATATCAGCAGCCATGTGGAAAAGTTGGAAAATCAGATCACGCATAAGAGTGAAACCCTTATGAAATACGAAGTTGGGCGAGACTGGGCAGAAGTATCACGTCAATGCTGTGTTTGAAGAAGATTTTTGGGTAGAAGTCAAGAAAGAGAAGCCACAGAAGAAAGGAAATCCGAGTTCGTTGATCAGACCACAAAAGCATCGATCGACACAAGCTACTATGAATCGATCGACAGTTCCTGTTAACTCGACGGAATCAGGGATAGCTTCACGCGTCGTTTGACTTAGAGATCGCACAATCGATCGAGGGTACCCTGTGACAAAACGAGTTATATACAGGGAGAATCAATGAGCATCATACCCTGAGCTATAGCAGAGAAGTTAAACCTCAAAATAGTGACTTCGAACGATTCTTTTATCTTTGTGGACTGTTCCAGAGTAGACTCAGGAGGGATGGTAAAAGATGTTCCAGTACAGATCAACGACACTCTACTCCCAGTAGACTTTCATGTGATGGACATCAGGCTAGATTGGAACTCTTTGCTACTACTTGGGAGGCATTCATGGCTATCGTGGGAGCCATATGCGACATGCAGTTAAACATGTTGTATCTATCTCTAATTGATAAAAATATCTTTAATGAACCTGTTAAAAATAAGAACAAGGCTACCCTGATCGAATTGTGTAATGATGCAGAGCTTGTGGCCACATGTTTCTGAGATTACGAGTGTAATGAAGAATCGCTAGATGAAGCATCGATCGACAGTCATGCAGATCATCAATCGATCGACACCCACCCTTAGACATCGATCGACACCCATACCTCAGGAACGATCCACACCCACCATGCTGATTACGATTACAACCTACCCCACCTCGAATACGATGAACATTACAGAGAAGAAGAGATGATCGAGTACCGAGGGCTTTCGATGGAAGAGGCTGGAGTTTTTCATGTTTCCCATGAATCAGGGAAATCGACATCAATCGACGGCAACCATACACCATCGATCGATACTGAACACGAAGCAGAAACCAAACATGATTCAACAGAAGAACACAACAGAGAAGTTGGTTATCTACAACCAGATGAGTTGGTTATCTACAACCAGATGAGTTTGGTATTATGAGAGATCCAAATGGTCATGCCAGAGCTATGGATGTCAGAATTCTAAACGTCACAAAGGAGGATGTAGAAGATATACTTGCAATGGCCAACGGAGCTGGAAACCTTTTTGGGAAACGGTCTGATTATCGAGCATCGATCGACAGTAACCATATACCATCTATCGACACTAATTGGGCATGCCAAGGATACAGTGAAGCCTACAAAGAGTATGACTCAGATTATGATGAGGATGAAGCTGGCTGGGTAATGAACGCAAGAGTAGGCAATCCAGCATCAATAACCGCCTATCTTGGCCATCAAACGACATCAAACGTAAACCAGACCCTTCACTTGAACCAGAAGAAATAGAAGCTGGTTACCTTAGACCCGATGAGTTTGGAATTTTCATAGATGTAGAAGGACGTGCACGAGGTCTTTATGGAAGAATTCTAACTCTACCTAAGAAAGATGTACCAGACGCCCTTCTAATGGCTGAACGATCAGGAAATTTCTTCGGACAACAGCAACAACCATCGATCAACGCACATGTACCAGCATCGACCGACAACGAGGAACAGAAGCACGAAACATACAACAAAGCAGAGATTGATGATATTGTGCATGAGATCTACAAAGCTCAAGAGATGTCACTGGATGATTTCTACATGAGGCTTGATGATGTCTACTATCCTATTGATAGATGCCTTACCAATTTGACTACACGCATGTATGAGATGAAGCAAGACATGAATACTTTTCAGAGACTACATGCGAGTATACCGGATGGAGTGACATCGATCGACGGCAACCTTAAGCCATCGATCGATACTAAGTTCAACATATAGAATTTCGCAGCAGAACACTACTTATAAGAAAGGTTCTCTGATATTGCTTTTTCTCATTGCCTGATGAAGGAAGATATTTCTCAGCAACTAGAAGAAATGTCAGACACTACAGCTGCCAGACTTAAAATGCTCCAGCGCCGTATTGAAAATCTACAAAGAAGAATGCATTCACTGGAGGTTACTAAGGAGATCATAAAGAATGACAAAATCATAGGAGATAAGGCAATCAGAAACTTCATTGGTACATGGTTTCAGAGGAGCAACGAATAGCCACTTGTTTTCCAAGTGTTGATTAGCCTCCTTTCTAGTCAGAGCATTCACAACGTCGAGCTTAAGACTATAACCAAGCGCTGAGTGGGAGGCAACCCAATGATTAGTAAGTTTTAATTAATTTTTATTCTTCATTTAGTACTAATTTTCGTTTTTATTCATTTCAGATTATATCTAAAAAAACTACGAGGAAGACAATCTGCATAGAGCATCGACCGACACTTGATCACTGCCGGTCGACGGAGTAACCATCACATCGATCGATAGGCACTTAAATGTGTCGATCGACGGTAACCATCAGCGAACAGGTGTATCAGTTTTTACTTGTTGAAATTGGTCTTTATGATTTATTTCTTCCCCAATCTCAGACTGTATAATACTGACGATAGTGTTGTTTAAGTCTGGGAAAGGTATTATTGATATTGTGTTTTATTTTGAGCTTTATAAGAAATAGGAACTTACAGGTCTAGCATCGACCGACACCCATATCAGACCATCGGTCGACGCTCTCTGACAGAGAGAGATATCAAGTTTTATACTTAAGCTAATTACTTATGATTTAATTTTTTAACCAATCCGGGGAGGATTACACTGGGGACAGTGTACTTTAAGTCTAGGGGAGGTTTGTTAATGCTATTTGATTGTTTTTAGTGTTATTTATATATATTCAAGTTTTCCAATATTTTTTATTGAGTCAAGAAGAGGACTATGATTAAGATTTATTATTGACTAACCATGCTATAAGCACCATTTTTAGAAGGTTATTTGCAGAGATTACTAGAGATACCAAAGTGGATCATCCTGCCACTATATCACACTTGCTTATAACGTTTGGAGGAACCGAAGCTGATTTCCAACACTAATCCTGACATTATTTGCTTGCTTTGGGATTTGGTATACATTAGATCGGATTCCTTCTGCAAGTCTGGAAGGTAAAAGTCTTTGTGCTTATGATTCCCCTCTCTTTCCCCTTCAGTTTAAAAAAGGAGTCGAACAAGATTTGGTGGCTACAACCATTAAAGCTTGATTCATATGATCCTAGAAAGAGATAAATGTCAAAAAGAAGTGAACAGGATCTGGTGGCAAAAAACATTAGGGCTTGATTCATGGAAGCCTATCCAAATATCTCAGTTAATTAAAAGAATAAAATGATACCCTCAAAACAAGGGAAACATTGACTAAGAAGAAGTGAGAAGAGAGAGAGGAAAGGAATCAGAGAAGGATGCATGTGTGTTCAGATACTTTCAGAGGTAAGAGTCCATGTGTCCCTTGATCGATACTCCCAAGGTAAAGCCTGCACTTTTATTTTATGCAAAGAAATGAAATCAGTAGAGGGGCGAGCCACACTAGTATTTGCTAAGTTGTTGGTAGAATAAATTTGGTTGCTATATTAGGATAAGGTATATAAAGTTTCTCTGTGATTGGCTTAATAGGATGTGGTTGCAATAAAGCAAGGTGACAATTATATTTAGACAAAATGAGAGTCTTCGCTTTTCAAAACATCTTTCACATGCTTGTTTGCTTGAGGACAAGCAAAAGGTTAAGTATGGGGGAGTTCATATTGCCTATTTATTACCAGTTTTAGACCATGTTATAGACTCTATTTAGGGTCTGTTATGTGTGTCTAGGCTATATTTTGAGGTCTTTACAGGTCCACGTACGTTTTGGAGCATTTGGAGAGGAATAATCCGTAGCTGATCATTGAAGAGAATTGAAGTACAAGATTACCATCGATCGACGATACAACGTAGGCGTCGACCGATGTTACATGACAAAAATCGACCGATGTTGCACATCTGCCATCGATCGATGTCCAGTTCGCATAGAGTTGACTTTCAAGCCCAAGTTAGAGACATGACACAAGATTAAAAGGTTACCCTTGGACGAGTTTTGACTTAGACTTTAGGGTTTTATATTTATAATTTATGTATTGCACCAGAAAGGGGGGCAAGAGTTTGTGTTTGTGCTAGTATTAGGGGTACTTAGTGTTCTAAGTTTGCTTTGAAACCCCAATATTCTATCTATGCATTTTATTCAGATTACTATTCTTACTTCAATTATGTCTGAGTAGTTATCAACTAGGTTTAGGGTTTATCAATGATACTGATGGATTAGCCAAACAATAGAATTGTTAACGTCATTATTAGATCTATTAATAGAATTGTGTTTATCAATGGCCACTCGGAACTAGGCCACTATCAACATCTTTTAGCCGTTGCACTTTGCCACTCGGAAGTAGGCCAGTATCAACGTCTTAGGGTGCTGCATTCTGCTTCCTGCAGGAAAGACAATGTTAGTTTTTTTTATCTCGTTCTGATGTGACTTTGACCCTGAAAAGGGTTTGGAAATCGCCAGCCTTACCGACCATTGCTGGTGTGAATATACAATGGGTGGTGATTCAAGCGCCAGTCTTACTGCTTTCCACGTATGGATAAGCATGAAATTTAGGGTGCTCCCGTAGTTCGGACTTTGCGCATTTTCCTCCCTATATAAACCCTAAGGTTTGTTTACAGTACTTTGCAATTGTACTTATGCATCATCCGTTCTCTCTAGCACTTAACGTTTTGACACAGGAATTTGCACATTTCGTATGAATTGTTCCTACATATGTTTTGGTGCGGGGCCTTTATGCTTGAACTAGGTACTTTTAACAGCATACTCAGGCTTTTGCGTGTCTATTCCTGCTAGTCATATACCTTTTGCATCATTTCCGAGGATGTTCGACTTACATGCAAGGGTGTAGGTTTTTCTCCCTGTACAAACTCTGCGTTTGTATACAATACTCTGCAATTGTATTTATGTTTCCTGCATTGTCACAGGGTTTGGCATGTTTTTTATGATGCTCCGTGCGTAAGAGTAAGCGTATAAGATTTTTACACAATACCTTTCATGTTATATAATATGATCCCTGCCTAAGAGAAAACATTTTAGCTTCTTAGGCAGTACTTTGAATTTTATGTAATATGCTCTCTACCTGAGAATAAGCATGTAAGCTTCTCAGGCAGCACTTTGCATTATATGTAATATTCTCTCTGCCTAAGAGTAATCATTTAAGCTTCTCAGGCAGTAGTTTGCATTGTACAATGAGCATACATCATTTTCTAGCTGACGAAGATCATGTGTATCTGTTGGATTTTGCTGAAGGTGATCTGTTGCCTCGCCCGGAAGCATAAATTCATGATCTCGGATTCCCATTACAGTGATTAACAAGATCTTTCCTTTTAGTGCAGGACCTTGGTGGCATGTAACCACATGTTTGGCGGATCCAAATGGCACATGGCCGGATCAAGCAAGCGAATTTTCGATTTACTTGTTATGGGCTAAAGAATGATCTTCTGAACTGCTTCTTGATATACTATGGATTTTACCAGTTTTCACCCAAACTATATGTGCTTTTGAGATACTATTAGATGTGTTTGGAGTCTGTTTTAGAGTTTTTTCAGGTCTAGGTGTGCACTATGGAGATTAAGGAGCTTTCTGAAGCTTAATGATGACGAAACTCGTAGTTTTTGAAGAATCCTAAGTCAGAATAGAGATTCCGAAAGTGTGCCGATCGACAACACATTGTTGGTATTGATTGACAGTGAGGCGAGTGAATGGCCCGACTTGTTCGTGATCTACTTGAAGCCCAGATGATCCACATAATTACAAATACTACCTCTGCTCGACCTAATACCTTCTAGTTATGTGTTTTGCCGTCTCTTAGGTAAAACAAAATATTTTTTATTCTTTTTACCATAACAATTTATTTTTGGGTTATTAGTTGTCTTGGAGAGAAGATCAAGACACCTTTAGAGATTTGTATTCGAACTCCGTTGTTTCTTAACCTTTTTCTATTTATGATTTCTATTAAGATATTTATGATATTATTATACTTTGCTTGATCATGTCTGAGTTCTCCTTGTTAGATATAGGGTTTCATTAGGGTTTATATGTATTGCTAATCATATACCTGCTAGGGTGAATCCACAAGGATCCTTCAACATAATTGATCTCATTGCTTGTTTTCTAGTATAGCTAAGTACAACCATGAACCTAGGATAAAGATAAATACGACAATATGATCTATGCCTGATAATAATTTTGTTGAACTAGGTTGTTAGATGCATACAGGTTAAGATTAACTTAGTGAACATATCGGTTATGATGATAATACTTATCTAAGGTAGTATGGATCGACACTCTTACCATAGTATCGATCGACACTCGTTCATTGCTTGCAACGCGACAGGTGGTCCAAAGACTTAGTCATCTGATTAGACTTGCAAAGATAGCTGGATATCTTGTTTTAGTATTCGAGTTATTGGACTGTTTACCACACACCCTTAGCATCTATATCAGAATACTATTATCTGAAACCCTAAATCTGGCTATTTATTCTAATAAGCTTACAAACCAATTCTCAATTAATCTATATTGTTTATTGCTTTGTAATTACTTGCCTAACTTAATCTTAATATTTACAAGTCTATTATGTGCCCACGCTCCCTGTGGATTTGATCCCTAAGTACTATAAATATCCTCTTATTTGAGAGAGTAAAGTTGCTCATAAGGTAAATTGAGTAATATCAAATTTGGTGCCATTGTTGGGGATCACTGGATTCGCCATTAGATCTAATAGATAGATTTCGTCTAGGTTTTTCTTTTATTTTACTTAGTAAACAGAAAAAATATTCTTTGTCTTTCAGGTACAATCCCAACAGTACCAGAAGCAACAAGGAAAAGAGCTATTATTCTAAAACCTTGCTTTGTTAGAATGCACAATCCGCAAGAGAAGCGCACGACATCTATCACGAACAACATTCTTACGTCGATCGATAATACTTGTGAGCAAGCAACGATCTACAGCAGTATACCTTCGTCGATCGACACTAACCTACGAGAAAAAAACATGGTGGCAACACTTATACTAACGAGGGATGAGTATTGGGGTCAAAATCGGTTACGATGGAATCAATGGCCGAAAATTCCCAAACAAACATTTGAAAAGAAAAAAGCACGGGAATCGACAACTAAAACTGTAACAACCCGATATTGTACTCCTAATTGGTTTGTTTTTCTATTAATTAATTTAGAATAAACCCAATTCAATTTTCCTTTTCTTGGTTTAACTAAACCATGCATGCAATTATATAAATCGTATACATCTCCATCTCCATAAAACCTAGCCGCATACCTTCACGCCTCATGATCCATCATCTCCCTCCCATCTCTCTCTGGCTCATCTCATGTGTCACTTCTTCTCCATGTGTGCGTACGTCTATCAGAGAAGCCGAGAAAAGACGCAACTACCGCTCACCTCCAAAATCTGATCCACCGCTTGCACCGTGATGCCACCACCTCCTATGCCATTGTCTTGGAGCCATCACACCATGTCAGAGAGAGCGTCGCCGTCGGTGGTCAAACACCTTATCTGTTGTTGTCTCGCATCAAACTTGAGAGATGTATTATGACGTGAAGAGGAGATGCACAAAGACGGAGCCACCGTCTCACCACCGCGGCACCGATCGGATCCACACCGTTGTAAGCATTGATCCATTAGAGAAGCATGTTATGTCATCGGAGAACCATGCGTGATCACCCGTACCTTCTACCTTAATCATCACGTGTTATTTAAGTCTCCACACCCTCATCATCACATATTAAACAAATGATATTATTTGTTACTGTGGTGTAAGCGACCTAAATATCTAAAATCCTTATTGGTAAATGCGTAGGATCAATGGTGACCTTTAGCTTTTGAATTTACTCTTTTGGAAGGGTAGACCCATTTTTGTTAGAAGAGGCATATTGGTTTTGACATTTTTTTTTTTATCTATCTCCCATATTGGCTAAGGTGAGGGCTATTCCCAAACTTCTTGTACACGGCTTAGAATTTTATGTTCAGTCTTCGTGAAATTGAGTCTATTAGAGTCTGCTTGTTTAGTTATTAGGTTCTCTGTTAAACCGAATATAGGGTGTTAGAGGGTTCAACATTGCTTTTTCTTTGATAATTGTTATTAAATATATATATATATATATATATATATATATATATATAATTATAAATATCTGTGGAGAATTGAGGTGAAAGGTTGTGGTCGACTACGGAGACGTACTTCTGTAGGGAGGTTTGTGACCAGTATGTTTTGTGAGATGTTGTGGCACAACATAGTCGACCTGTTTTTGCCACGGCTAGGAGGTCGATATTCGGCGTTGTTTTTGGCCTGTTAGTGGGCAGCGGGTGTACCTCGCTATGACCATTGTTTGTTCTTTGGGTAATTTAGGTATTTTGTTTGTTATGTGTTAGAATTAGATTATATTTATTCAGAATGTTATGACCGGGTCCATGGACTTCGGGTTTAGCTCCCCATACCTCACTGAGTGACTCCCCTGTTGCTCACCCCTCTTTCTTCCCCTTTTAGGTGAGCATGACGAGTAGTCAAATATTTGAACGGTTTGGTGTCTTGGGGATCGTCGTATTTATATTGGTTTTCATTCGGTTTTATACGAATTTTTGATATGAATTATTCTTGTTGTAAAAAAATTATTTATCCACTTTTATTTTATTAAATATTTTAATATATATATTTTTTTATATAAATCGGTTTAATTAAATATTTTACCGGTAATAGCACACCGTTCTCAATAGAGGAGGAGACGAGTGTTACAATTTGGTAGCAGAGCAGGTCCCGTCCCGGCCCCGACCCGGGATGGTGATTTATGGGACTTGATTCTAATCGGTTTTACATGATTTCTGAAATACATATGGAAATTTGGGATTTAAAAAAAAAAAATAATAGCACATTTCTGTTCGGTAGAATTCCTTTAAATTTCTTAATATCCGGTTTTGCAAAATTCATACCGTTTAGCGCCATCAGAAATGAGAGAGTTGAAAAAGTAGTTGAAGGAGCTATGAGATAAATGTTTTATCAAACCGAGTACTTCGCCGTGGGGAACACAAATATTGTTTGTAAAGAAGAAAGATGGGAATGTCAGTTATTATATCGACTACAGAGGCTTGAACAAGGTGACTATCAAGAATAAGTACCCGCTTCTGCGTATCGACGAGTTGTTGGATCAGTTGCAGAGAGCTTCATGGTTCTCCAAGATCGTTTTGGCATTAGGGTATCGCCAGATTGCTATAATTGAAGAGGATATGCGGAAGACAGCTTTCCGTACACGTTATGGTCATGTCATTGCGTATGCATCACGCCAGTTGAGACCTCACGAGGCTAATTACCCTACTTACGACTTGGAGTTAGCAGCAATTGTATTTGTGTTAAAAATTTGGAGGTCGTATTTGTATGGAGGAAATGTATAGATTTTCACAGACCACTAGAGCTTGAAGTATATTTTTACTCAGGCAGACCTGAATTTGAGAAAGCGAAGGTGGATGGAGTTGTTAGCAGACTACGACTTGGATATAACATATCATCCGGGTAAGGCTAATCAGGTGGCAGATGTCTTAAGCAGGCGGAGGAGCGATGTTTCAGGAACCAAGGAAGTCCAAGAGCTTAGTGGGATACTTGCTAGTCTCAGACTGTGTGCAGTTACTGTTGAGGGAGAGACAACTGGTCTTGAGGCTTTAGAGCAGGCAGATTTATTGTGGAGGATACGCAAAGATCATGATTGTGATGCGGCCTTGGGGTAAGCAGATAGAGAGTGAGAGTGTTGGATATCATACAACTTTGAGCGGGATGTACATGTACCAGAATCGAGTTTGTGTGCCAAACGGTAAGCTGTTAAGGAAAGAGATTTTACAGCAAACACACCACTCACGTTTTTTTTATCCATCCGGGAAATACTAAGATGTATGTGGATCTGAAGCGCTACTATCATTGGCCTGGTATGAAGAAAGATTTTGCTACATTCGTATCACAGTGTCAAACGTGTTAGATGGTTAAAGCTGAACATCAAGTGCCTAGCGGGTTATTGCAGAACCTGCCGTTGCCAGAGTGGAAATTGGATATGGTGACTATGGATTTTGTGACTGGGCTTCCGATAACCTATGGTCGGAAAACTGTTATTTGGGTGATTGTGGACAGACTCACCAAGACTGCTCATTTCCTAGCAGTCAAGAAGACATATGGAGCTGATCAGTTGGCACAAATATACATCAGAGAGATTGTGAGATTGCATGGATTTCCTGTTAGTATTATATCCGATCGGACACAAAGTTCACATCTACTTTTTGGGGAACCTTTCAGAAGGCGGTTGGTACAAAGGTCCATATGAGTACAACTTATCATCCGCAAATAGATTGTATTCGAAGAGAACTATTCATAGTTTAGAAGATATGCTCAAGGCTTGTGTTTTGTATTGGGAATAGAGCTGAGGAAAGTATTTACTTCTAGCGGAGTTTGCTTACAACAACAAATACCATTAGAGTATAGAGATGGCACCATATGAGGTCTTTATGGTAGGCCCTGTCGTATACCACTTTGTTGGAATGAAGTTGAGGAGTGACGTGTAATTGAACATTCAAGGGTTCAAGAGACGTTAGACCATGTGGAGATGCTCAAGACTCGGCTTAAGGAAGCCTATGACCGTCATAAGAGTTATGCAGATAAGCGCCGAAAAGATTTGGAGCTTAATTAATTTAGAATAAACCCAATTCAATTTTCCTTTTCTTGGTTTAACTAAACCGTGCATGCAGTTATATAAATCGTATACATCTCCATCTCCATAAAACCTAGCCGCATAACTTCACGCCTCATGATCCATCATCTCCCTCCCATCTCTCTCTGGCTCATCTCATGTGTCACTTCTCCATGTGTGCGTACGTCTATCAGAGAAGCCGAGAAAAGATGCAACCACCGCTCACCTCGAAAATCTGATCCACCGCTTGCGCCGTGATGCCACCACCTCCTATGCCGTCGTCTTGGAGCCATCACACCATGTCAGAGAGAGCGTCGCCGTCGGTGGTTAAACACCTTATCTGTTGTTGTCTCGCATCAAACTTGAGAGATGTATTATGACGTGAAGAGGAGATGCACAAAGACGGAGCCACCGTCTCACCACCGCGGCACCGATCGGATCCACACTGTTGTAAGCATTGATCCATTAGAGAAGCATGTTATGTCATCGGAGAACCATGCGTGATCACCCGTACCTTCTACCTTAATCATCACGTGTTATTTAAGTCTCCACACCCTCATCATCACATATTAAACAAATGATATTATTTGTTACTGTGGTGTAAGCAACCTAAATATCTAAAATCCTTATTGGTAAATGCGTAGGATCAATGGTGGCCTTTAGCTTTTGAATTTACTCTTTTGGAAGGGTAGACCCATTTTTGTTAGAAGAGGCATATTGGTTTTGACATTTTTTTTATCTATCTCCCATATTGGCTAAGGTGAGGGCTATTCCCAAACTTCTTGTACACGGACTAGAATTTTGAATAAACATAATTTAGTTCTAATATGTTCAGTCTTTGTGAAATTGAGTCTATTAGTGTTTGCTTGTTTAGTTATTAGATTCTCTGTTAAACCGAATATAGGGTGTTAGAGGGTTCAACATTGCTTTTTCTTTGATAATTGTTATTATATATATATATATATATATATAATTATCAATATCTGTTGAGAGTTGAGGTGAAAGGTTGTGGTCGACTACGGAGACGTACTTCTGTAGGGAGGTTTGTGACCAGTATGTTTTGTGAGATGCTGTGGCACAACATAGTCGACCTGTTGTTGCCACGGCTTGGAGGTCGATAAATCGTCTTTGGGCGTGTGTCACCGAGCACATATTCGGCGTTGTTTTTGGCCTATTAGTGGGCAGCGGGTGTACCTCGCTAGGACCATTGTTTGTTCTTTGGGTACTTTAGGTACTGTGTTTGTTATGTGTTAGAATTAAATTATATTTATTCAGAATGTTATAACCGGGTCCATGAACTTCGGGTTTAGCTCCCCATACCTCACTGAGTGACGCCCCTGTTTCTTACCCCTTTTTCTTTCCCTTTCAGGTGAGCATGACGAGTAGTCAGATATTTGAACGGTTTGGTGTCTTGGGGATCGTCGTATTTATATTGGTTTTCATTCGGTTTTATACGACTTTTTGATATGAATTATTCTTGTTATTAAATGTAAAAAAAATGATTTACCCACTTTTATTTAATTAAATATTTTAATAATTTATTTGTATAAATAGGTTTAATTCAATATTTTACCGGTAGTAGCACACCGTTCTCAAAAGAGGAGGAGACGGGTGTTACAAAAACCTTGTACAAATTCAAAAGTGAATAGACGGCAAGTTATCAGAAAAGACAATTGAGCCACGGAAAGACCAAAACAACCGTGTACAACCCAGCCGACGACAAGTTGAACAGACCAAGTCCAACTCACCATTAGGCGAGTTGGGACTGCTCAACCAACTCGCCATCTGGCGAGTTGGGACTGCTCTGATGGAGAGTTAAATTGTCATGTCCAACTCGCTTAATAGTGAGTTTGGATTGCTTGACCAACTCCCCATCAGGCGAGTTGGACCATCTCGTTCAACACGCCTGATGGCGAGTTGGATTGTCTCCATCCAACTCTCCATCTGGTGAGTTGGATCAGCGCCATCTGTTTCGGTTCCGATCAATACCTCTTTTGAACCTCGATCACACTGTCTCTAGTTTCGTCTCGATTGGAGTTAGCGTTGGAACTTTATGATAAAAACCATAAAGACTTGTTTTCTCGTTTGAACTCAAATGGTTAGTATAAAACGGAAACGGTTGAGTAAACACCAAAGTTGCCTCAACTATATGAGTGATTTGAACTATTTATAAAACCAACGTTGTATCAAATGGCCCGAAAAGGTCTAAAACGCGGCTATGAGCCCACTTACGATTTTAGATGGGATAGAGCTCAAGGACGCTATCAAGGTTTGTCAAATGTTCGCAGGAGAAGATAAATGTCAAGTCCGGAAGATATATGTCAAGTTTCGAGGGATAATGATGAAGATCGAAGAAAATTGAATATTTATGTGGAGCGATAAACACGACTCGTTGGCAGAAGAGGAAAGGGGAAACCGCCTTGAGAGAAGTAGATAAGTAACGCCACGATAGAGAGACAGAGGACCCGAAATACACAACAAAAACTTAGCACTTAGAGCGATTTAGGCAATTTTATCTTTTTCTATTCTCGAGCTGCGACTCAACTAGGTTAACGAAGTCTTACGTGATTAGAACTAGGGAATTCACCACCAGATCCGTTGGCCGAGGCTTTACCTATTGTAACGCACATTCACGAATTTAGAGTAAGACCTTCTTTGCTCTATCTCGTTTTATCGATTATTTACTTCGTCTACTTTTATTGTCTGATTGCTTGACGTTTGGCTTAGCAGAAATCCAGGACCTCTGAGAAAGTTATGGTTTATTGAATTTCCTTACTGTGCAGAAATCGATAGTGAAAATTTTGGTTCCCACAATAAGGATCAATCTAACTCTCAGACTGAAACACTCGATCAGACATGTCTACTGACGATCAAACCAACCGACAAACTGGCGACGATGGAGGCATCGGCAAAGACGTCAGCACTCCAGAAACGAACGTTACGCGGTTAATTCTGATGCCAATACCACGGCCTTCAAGGAGGTGAAAAATATGTTCTCCGATTTTGAAAAGAAGTCAGAAGAAGAATAAAAACTCATGGGATCTCTTGCTAAACATGTCGAAACCATAACAGTGAGGACCCAAGTAGTTCGTCTTTGTGGAATGTTACAGCCCGAGGTTCGTGGTACGCGGACTGGTATGAGGGATGCGGACTGGTTCCGGACGTGGGACGTACGGCTGATTCGGGTGGGGTAGCGATGGGGTTGTCGCGGTTGTGCGAATGATCCCTGAAAAGCAAAGAACCTTTTTATAAGCTTTTATGCATGAAAGAGAAGACAAACAACCTAAATGATAACAAAGACAAGTAAGTGATTTTTATGGGTTTTTGTTTAAGGATGCAAGTGTAAACTAAATGATATGCGAATGAATTAGGAATCAAAAGAGAGGGATAGAGATATGGATCGATGGATCCTTATTGCTGGACGTGTGTCTCTCTCAACAAGGACAAAGGGATGATCGATGAGATGAGGATGGGATCCGGCTTGTTGGATGTGTATCACTCCCAAGCTGAATCGATGGATGGAATGGATTGAAGAATCGCCACAAGTTTGGTGATGAAAACTTGATAAGATTCGGCTCCTCCTTGGCTGGTTTCTCACGCAGACTTAGAGAGAGGCTAGGGTTTCTTTTCTAGGGCAAACTGACTGATATATTGATAATAAGTTGAAAATACAAGACCACTTATATGGGGTTTATATAGTACCCGATGTGGTTTGCCCTTCTAGGGGACTTGAAGCAAAACAACATGAAGTTCAATGCATAAAGGCCTAAACAACAAGTGGGCCGACTCCTTAGACTCTAAACAAGGCATAAACAATTTGCCTTAATTATTGGACTCGAAAATAAATAAAAGGACTTAACAATTTTCCCATAAGTCTTAAAAATAGAAATTGCAACACAAATGGAAAAAACCCACAAACCAAAAACAATAAACCGGTTAGAAATCAAAATGAAATCTTACCTGCTTACCTTTGTGGACTAAGTGGATTACTCGGATGTTGATGGAGTTGAGCTTGGGTCTTGGCCAAGGTTGCAAACGGATATGATCAGACTGCCCCGGTTCTGGATGAGTGATTGGAATTGGGGTGTACCGGCTTGGTCTTGAACCTCTATTGGGCCATCTTGAATCTTCAATTGAACCATCTCTTCAATGAGCACTTGGTCTTGTTCTTCTTGGTTGAGGATTCCTTGAACAGACTTGGAGAATCCGGCTCTAATGACCTTGGCTCCGTTCTGGGTGGTTGGGCCGTGTCGGATGATAGGAACCTCTACTTGGATGGCCGCATCATTCCCTCCCCCTTGGAAAGGTTCTGGCCTCATAACACCATCATCTGCAAGGAATGGGGACAAGTCAGACACATTGAACACATGAGAGATCTTAAACTCACCTGGAAGCTCGAGCTTGTAGGCATTGTCATTGATCTTCTCAAGGACCCGGAATGGTCCAGTCCCGCGTGGGGAGAGCTTGGACTTTGTTCCTCAGGAAACCTCTGGTCTCATGTGCAACCAGACGAGGTCGCCTGGTTTGAACAGCACTTCCTTCCGGTTCTTGTCAAGTCGGGCCTTGACCTTGGCTGCCTTGGCCTCAAGTGCCTCCTTAACCTTCTTGTGCATGTTCCGCACAAACTCGGCTTTGACTGCACCATCCCGGCTGCCGTACATGGGACTGGGCAGGTCGATTAGGTCCATAGGAACCTCAGGCTGAAAACCATAAACAACTTCAAAGGGAGAGAGGTTAGTAGCAGAGTGCCTAGCATGGTTATAGGCAAATTCAATGAAGGGTAAGCATGATAACCAGTTCCTTAGATTCTTACCGACCGTAGCTCTCAACAGTTGGGAGAGTGTACGGTTCACTACCTCAGTTTGGCCATCGGTCTGGGGATGGCACGTGGTTGAGAACATCAGCTTGGTACCTATCTTACCCCATAGTGTCCTCCAGAAGTGGCTAAGGAACTTGGAGTCTCGGTCTGACACAATGGTTCTAGGCACACCGTGTAGGCGGACCACCTCTTTGAAAAACAAGTCAGCCGTTTGGGTAGCATCATTGGTCTTATTGCAAGCTATGAAGTGTGCCATTTTAGAGAACCTGTCCACCACTACAAAAATGGAATCCTTGTGGTTTATCTTGGGTAAACCCAGCACAAAGTCCATAGAAATATCGATCCAAGGATGGTTAGGGATAGGTAATGGCATGTGTAACCCGTAAGGATGTGACCTGGACTTGGTCTGAAGGCAGACGGTACACTTGGAACATAGGGTTTCCACATCACGTTTCATGTTTGGCCAAAAGAAGTGATCGGGGAGTACACTAAGGGTCTTGTCACGACCAAAGTGTCCCATGAGGCCACTACCATGGGCCTCCCGAACCAGCAACTCTCGCATGGAACCCTTGGGTATGCAAAGCCTCCTTTCCTTGAACAGGAACCCTTCGTGTTGGTAGTATGGGCCGGATGCCCCTTGGGTGGTGTTCCTGAAAATTTCTTGAAAATCAAGGTCAGTAGCATATGAATCTTTAATGAATTCAAATCCCATGATCTTAGCCTCCATGGTGCTGATGAGAGTGTATCGCCTAGACAAGGCATCGGCTACAACATTCTCTTTTCCTTTCTTGTACTTGATCACGTATGGGAAAGTCTCCACAAATTCCAACCATTTGGCGTGTCTCCTCTTGAGTGTGGTTTGTCCTCTTAAGTGCTTAAGTGTCTCATGATCTGTATGGATAACAAACTCTTTAGACAAAAGATAGTGTTGCCAAGTTTCTAGTGACCTTACTAGAGCGTATAGCTCTTTGTCATAGGTTGGGTAATTGAGGGCAGCTCCACTCAATTTCTCACTAAAGTAGGCCACAGGTCGTCCACCTTGCATGAGTACAGCTCCAATACCTAAACCTGATGCATCACATTCAATCTCAAAAGTTTTGTCAAAATTAGGTAAGGTGAGGACTGGTGCATGAGTCAAACTATGCTTAAGTTTGTTAAAGGATTCTTCCTGAGCTGGTCCCCAAGTAAAGGATACATTCTTCTTAATCACCGATGTCATTGGGGCAGCAATGGTGCTAAAATCCTTGACAAATCGCCTGTAGAAGCTGGCTAGTCCATGGAAACTGCGGACATGTCCTACGGTGGTTGGGGTGGGCCATTCTTGTATGGCCTTGATCTTTTCCTCATCAACCTTTAGGCCCTGTGAACTCACAACAAATCCTAAAAAGACCACTTGATCAGTGCAAAACACACACTTCTTAAGGTTGGCATATAGCCCTTCACTTCTCAAGGTTTTCAATATGAGTTCTAGATGACCAACATGTTCGGTTAGGCTATGGCTATAGATAAGGATATCATCAAAGTACACGACCACAAACTTACTGATGTATGGTCTAAGAACCTGGTTCATGAGTCGCATGAATGTGCTTGGGGCATTGGTGAGGCCAAAAGGCATCACTAGCCGTTCGTACAACCCTTGTTTGGTTTTGAAGGCAGTCTTCCACTCGTCTCCTTCCTTCATACGGACTTGGTGGTATCCACTCCTAAGATCAATCTTAGAAAACACAGTAGACCCACTTAGTTCATCCAGCATATCATCTAACCTAGGAATAGGGTACCGATATTTGATGGTGATGTTGTTGATGGCTCGGCAGTCCACACACATACGCCACGAACCGTCCTTCTTGGGTACCAATAGGACTGGTACGGCACATGGACTAAGGCTCTCACGGATGTAACCCTTGTCCATAAGGTCTTGGACCTGTCTCTCTAACTCCTTAGCTTCCTCAGGATTGACTCGGTAGGCAGGCCGGTTGGGTAGGGGTGCTCCGCGTACTAGGTCAATCTGGTGTTCTATGCCACGGATAGGGGGTAGGCCGGCTGGGATCTCCTCCGGAAAGACATCCTTGTACTGCTCCATCAAGTCTTGTACCTCAGGGGGTATGTCCTGTGCCTCAAATCCTGCAAAACAACCTTCCATAAAGACCATTAGTAGCACCTATGTTTCATGGTTCAAAGACTTAATCACTTGACCTGAGGTTAGGTAAAGGTTAGTCTTACTTACCTTGTGCGTCTGGGGCATTGCCTTTTGCATGTCATGGACCTCCTGGGGGCTGAGTGGTGTCAGGGTATGCTTCTTGTGGTTGTGGGTGAAGCTATAGACATTGGTTCGGCCGTGATGAAGGGTCTCCTTGTCAAACTGCCATGGTCTTCCTAGAAGAAAATGGCCGGGTTGCATGGACACCACATCACACTTAACCTGGTCATGGTATTTACCAATGCTGAATGTAATCACCACTTGTTCGGCTATCTTAAGCTCAGTCTCATCATTGAGCCACTTGAGTCGGTATGGTCTGGGGTGGGTGGTCTTAACCAATCCTAGCTTATCAACAAGATACTTGCTAGCCACGTTAGTACACGAACCACCATCAATGATCAAGCTACATACCTTTTGATCGATGTTACACCTAGTGCGGAAAATGTTTTTCCCTTTGGATTGTCTCTGGATCAAATAAGGCACTGAGGGATCGCATTGTGACCAGCAGTTCACCAGTCTCCGGGTGATCAATCACCTCATCATCCGTGTCAAGGGGTTCTGCGTCGGACTCGTCTTGGGACTCATATTCCCCATCGGCCTTGATGACCATCACACGTTTGTTTGGGCAGTCCTTGGCATAGTGACCCTTACCCTGACATTTAAAACAAGTAATGTCACGGGTCCGTTGAGCTTGTGTTTGAGACTTACCTTGCTCGGTTGGTCTGGCTTTGGATGGCTCAGGCTGGTTCCTCTTGAATCGGCTGTCCACTTCAATAGCCTTCCCCTTATCGGCAACCTTGGGACCGGTTGAGGTCCATGGGGTCTTGTTCCGGGCCGTGGACACATTCTTCCTACGGATGTGTTGCTCAGCTTGGATGGCATAGTGAAGTAGGTCGTTGAAGTTCTCATAGGGTTGCCTTTCCACCTTGCGAGCAATGCGGTCTTGTAGACCATCCAGGAATTGAGCCATCAGGGTGTCCTCCGTCTCACGGGTCTTGAGTATGTTGCGTAAGGACTCAAACTCCTCAAAGTACTCTTCCACGGACCTAGTTCCCTGCGTCAATTTGCGAAAACGTTTCTGTAAGTCTCGTTGGTAATATGTTGGAACGTACCTGGTGCGAAGCTTGGATCGCATCTCATCCCACGTATCAACCCGATAGGCTCTCCCAGCGTTGGCAACCTCACGGTCCCACCATGCGAGGGCATTGTCAGTGAGTTGGGCTGCCGCTAGGGCAATCTTCTTGGCGTCCGAGTACCGGTAGTAGTCAAAGATGTACTCCATACGTCTTTCCCATTCAACATAGGCATCCGGGTTGACCTTTCCAGCAAAGGTGGGTGGGTTGAGTTTGAGGTCTTTGCCTCCTTGCCACGGAACCTCATCATCTTGGTTCCTTCTGCGGATGGGGCTCCCATCTCCCTGGATCCGGTATCCTCCTCGTGCTCCTCCCCTTCCACGTCCGGTCTGCGAACACCGCGGATGGATGGTTCGGTCTCGTAGCTATCACCCTCGGTTTGGGATCGGGGATCCTCCAAGTACGGGTGGTTCCTTCCCCTGGGTCGGGGCTCTCCTTCTCGGTTTCCTTGCTCCAGACGAGCAAGTTGGGCTGTCACGGCTTCTAGGGCTTGGTTGAGTTGTGCCTGGCCGGTTAGTAGTTGGGCATTAATCTCGGCTTGGGTGGGGGCAACTTGACCTAAGTCTCCCATGGTTACTGCAAAGAAGAAAAGAAATCGATAGGTAGGAATGAAAAGGAATAGGTCTTATATAGGACACTCGAGATTATGACTTGTGCAAAAAGGAAAAATCGAATGCAACCTAAGAAATGGAAATAAGATTTTGTGGTTTATGCAAGAATGGAAATCGGATAAATGGAAACTAGAATATTGGAAATTTTAAAGCGAGTGCAAGTAATATGGCAAGTAAGGTTCGATTGATTTTGCGAGAATATTATGAATCCTTTTAAGGCAAGTATCTTAACCAAAACCCTAAGATTTTCGGCAAGAAGTGATGCCCAAGTAAACCTATCGGCCGCAACCTATTCTTCTTATTTTTTTTTTGAATGCAACTAATGAAGGAATGCAAGAAACAAGACAGAGATACAACCGGGTGAGTAGGATCCTTTTCGGCTCTGATACCAAAATGTTACAGCCCAAGTTTCTTGGTACGCGGACTGGTACGAGGGATGTGGACTGGTTCCGGACGTGGGACGTACGGCTGATTCGGGTGGGGTAGCGATGGGGTTGTCGCGGTTGTGCGAATGATCCCTGAAAAGCAAAGAACCTTTTTATAAGCTTTTATGCATGAAAGAGAAGACAAACAACCTAAATGATAACAAAGACAAGTAAGTGATTTTTATGGGTTTTTGTTTAAGGATGCAAGTGTAAACTAAATGATATGCGAATGAATTAGGAATCAAAAGAGAGGGATAGAGATATGGATCGATGGATCCTTGTTGCTGGACGTGTGTCTCTCTCAACAAGGACAAAGGGATGATCAATGAGATGAGGATGGGATCCGGCTTGTTGGATGTGTATCACTCCCAAGCTGAATCGATGGATGGAATGGATTGAAGAATCGCCACAAGTTTGGTGATGAAAACTTGATAAGATTCGGCTCCTCCTTGGCTGGTTTCTCACGCAGACTTAGAGAGAGGCTAGGGTTTCTTTGCTAGGGCAAACTGACTCATATATTGATAATAAGTTGAAAATACAAGACCACTTATATGGGGTTTATATAGTACCCGATGTGGTTTGCCCTTCTAGGGGACTTGAAGCAAAACAACATGAAGTTCAATGCATAAAGGCCTAAACAACAAGTGGGCCGACTCCTTAGACTCTAAACAAGGCATAAACAATTTGCCTTAATTATTGGACTCGAAAATAAATAAAAGGACTTAACAATTTGCCCATAAGTCTTAAAAATAGAAATTGCAATACAAATGGAAAAAACCCACAAACCAAAAACAATAAACCGGTTAGAAATCAAAATGAAATCTTACCTGCTTACCTTTGTGGACTAAGTGGATTACTCGGATGTTGATGGAGTTGAGCTTGGGTCTTGGCCAAGGTTGCAAACGGATATGATCAGACTGCCCCGGTTCTGGATGAGTGATTGGAATTGGGGTGTACCGGCTTGGTCTTGAACCTCTATTGGGCCATCTTGAATCTTCAATTGAACCATCTCTTCAATGAGCACTTGGTCTTGTTCTTCTTGGTTGAGGATTCCTTGAACAGACTTGGAGAATCCGGCTCTAATGACCTTGGCTCCGTTCTGGGTGGTTGGGCCGTGTCGGATGATAGGAACCTCTACTTGGATGGCCGCATCATGGAACCCCTAGGGTTCGCGAGAGAAGATTCCATTTTCAAACTCCCCTTGACAGGCCTGGCATTCGTGGGAAAATCCATCAGGACCAAATCCCAACGAGATAACCCTTGCTCAGAAAAAATCTGAAAACCCTCCACCACTGGAGCTTAGAAAAGAGGAACACGAGAACGAACATGTCGACTTGGATCCCAGCGATTTTTCGATAATTCTAAAGAAGATGCTGACGTGCAACCGAGAAGAACGAGAAGTCGTGCGGCTTAGGAAGACTCCCTGTTTGATAAACCCATGGCTGAAGAAGAAGAAAATATCTTCTGGGCAGACCAGGAGAAACTAGCCGAAGAGCACGCTCAGATCACTCGCAGCAAACGCTGACAGGGTCGGAACACCGTTGGAGATGATCTTGAGATTTGCGATCTCCATGACTACATCACGAAAAAGGCCGCTAAACTAAAAGCGGTAAAATCTCAGATTCATCACGCTACTAGCACCGCGCCGGAAATCGATCGACTGCTCGAGGAGGCTCGGAAAACACCCTTCACAGTTCGCATCACTGATACCAGAGTATCGGATCCTGGAAAGATCAATGTACCCACCTACAACGGTACGATTGATCCCAAGGCGCACCTACAAGCCTTCCAGATCGTGATGGGAAGGGAAAAATCAGAGAAACCCAAAGAGACGCCGGCCATTGCCGCTTCTTCGTTGAGAACCTCCAAGGAGTGGCGCTCGAGTGGTTCTCCCGACTTAGGAGAAAATCCATCGGAAGTTTCCGCCAACTTGCTTCAAAGTTTCTAAAGCAATACTCTATGTTCATAGATTGAGAAACCTCTGACGTCGACCTTTGGAGCGTGATCAAAAGGAAGATGAACCTCTCCGCGACTTCATGAACTTATTCAAAATCGTCATGTCCAGGGTTAGCAGAATAAGCGACCAGGTGGCCATAGACACGTTCCGCTAAACGCTCTGGTACAAGTCGAAATTCAAGAAGTGGATAACCCTCGACAAACCACGCACGATCCAGGATGCGCTCAAGAAAGCCACAAATTACATCATCATCGACGAAGAAACCAAGTTCTTGTCGCAAAAGCATAAAACGACGAAGATGCCCTCAAAAGATTCGGCATCAGATCAGAAGCCGAAAAAGAAAAATCGTCGTAATGACAATTACCTCCCACACGAGGGGGAAGATATCAAGGGAGCGTATAACTATGCCATCAACTCCTAATCACACCAAGGGCGGAAGACGGGAAACACATGAACCCAAAATTCAAATTACAACGAGAATAACTTCTGTGACTTCCACCAAATCCGAGTTCACACGACCGTAAACTGAAAAGTTCTCGGGGAAAGGTTGGCCACGAAGTTGCTCGCAGGAGAGCTCTTCGATATAACGAGCGTAAAGGACCACATACGCGAGTCCGATCGTCCCCAAAGACTGATAAAACCCAGAAATCAGAGAACTTATCTCAGGTAAATCAGTCAGGCGAAAAACGCGGAAGGAAGCACGACAAAAAGGGCAGCGACAACAATCGTGGCAAAGTGAACATGATCATCGGAGGATCGCAGTACTACAGCGATATGGTTTCATTGATAATATTCATCAGCGGAAAGATAGGTCAAGCAAGATGGCCAAGCTTCTCTCCACCCTGCAACGTTCCAAACAGAGCCGTTACCTTCAAAGAAAAGGAAGCTCGTGGAATCGACTAGCCCCACAGTGACCCACTCATTATCAATCTCGTAATCAGAGATCTCAAATTTGCCAGAATCCTCGTGGACATGGGAAGCACGATCAACGTCATCTTCTGTGAAACACTCAAAATGATGAACGTCAAGCTGGGAGAAGTCATACAACGCCAAAATTGTTAACCGGTTTCTCGAGCATAACATCGATGACTCTTGGATTGATCAAAGTCAAGTGACGTGGGTGTGTTTTTACGTTTTTATAGGGTAATAATATCCTAATCAAACAACTGTCAAATTAACCCTTAATCCTAACACACAAAACAATAATACTCTTGTCAAGAGAGATTAGGTGTAGTACTTAGGGATCGAATCCACAGAGAACAATGGCACAAAATAGATTTCTTATTTCTAAAGGCTAAGCTAGGTAACTACATATATTGGTAGCAAATAATCAGGTCAAGGAAATATTCCTTATTAGAAGGTATAGATGAAATATCGAAATATGCTAATAATGTAAATATGGGAATATGCTAGTAATGTAAATATGGAAATATGGAAATATGATAGTAATGTAAATATGGAAAGCTAGTAAATAGACTAGATGATGTGGTGACTCGCCGGGAACACTCTCGGTCGAAGGGATCCCAAAATCAAAGAATTTTTTGAGGTCGGAGACCAGAGTGCCGCACTCCGGTACATCAACCCGATCAGTGCCACTTCCACTGGCCTTGCCATCGAAAAGAGTGCAGAACATGTCATCCGAAGGAAACTCCAACACGTCAATGGCATCTCCGTCCCCGGTCACACGAATGTGTTTGTCCTTAGCAGACCCGACCCCTCCCTCAGAATTTTGGAAGGAACGAACTCGTTCATGTTTGGCTCCGATTCTTCTTCAATAGATAAATCGGGCTGGAGTCCAGACTGATGATACACCACCGCAAGACAAACTCGTCTCGGATAAAAATGGCCCCAAATATATGGACCGCCCTGAAGAAGATCCCGAACAGTAGGCAGGTCCTCAAGAAACGAGGGCTGAGGATTAGTAACTGCGAAAAAAGAAAGTGAGTACGAGGTTAGATATCTTCAAAACGAAAAATATTAATGGATATCTAGTCAAAATAACTTTCGGCCCATCTACTTCTAAAAATAGGAATGCAGATCTCCTCGACGGACGCACTCATTATGCGTACAAAAAAATAGCTCTTTCGATGCTCAGGCGAATTAGAAGCAAACCCCTTGAATTATTGCCATATCGTTCCTCGGGCTCAAACGACATATGAAAAATGTTCTCGACCCCACTGGCTTCAGAAAAGCCTCAAAATAATCAGCGTCGAGAGTCATGCCACATTCATAACTTTGAACCAAAATCCCGAAAAGATGTTGCAAGCTGGTAGGAGTGATTTGACATATCGACAATCCAAAACCAATCCATGACTTGAACGATTACCCTCAGGATGGCAAACCACAAACGACAGAGCAGTAGAAAAGTGTCGTAGCATGTGAAGTAACCATCCAGAGGAGCATCAGCACGTTCTCCAGCCCTCAGAAGTCGAAATTCTACCGAGTCAGGGACATGGCAGAAACGTCGGGTGACGTCAAGATACAAATGATAACTGTGTCTTGGACAACCAGGGGTTATTTTGGTACGAATTTGGGGTGGATACCACGACTCATGTAGAGGAGCCCTTGAATTTCACTTAGCCAGCCAATTCTCATAGGCTCCCGTAGGATCAATGGAATGTGCCACGAATTCGACTTTCGCGGCAACTTCACCATCCTGGGTACGTACACTATCGGGTATCGGGGTTGAAGCAAGGAGGCAAAGCCTTGGCTGAAGCTTTCTAGCTTGAAGAAATGATCAACAACAATAAAAGAAAGAAATGAAGATAAAGATAAAGATTTTTCTACCATAAGAGAAGTTCTGGTGGAATGAAGCAAGTAAAGAATTTGAAAACTTACTCCACATATTTATAGGCAAGAAAAATTAGTATTCATCCTCAGATATTCAGCCATTATTGCCGCCTAACTCAGCTAACTGTTCTAACCGCTCGCAAGAACGTCACGATTCCAACGAGCTGGGGGGCTAACTGTTGGGGTCAAAATTGGTCACGAAAGAATCAATGGCTGATAATTCCCGGAAAAACATTTGAAAAGAAAAAAAGCACTGGAAACTACAACTAGAACCTTGTGCAAATTCAAAAGGATTAGACGGCGAATTATAGAAAAAGAAAATCGAGCGACGAAACGACCAAAACAACCATGTCCAACCCGCCTGATGGCGAGTTGGATTGTCTTCGTCCAAGTCGCCATCAGGCGAGTTGGGAATGCTCAACCAACTCGCCTGATGGCAAGTTGAACTGTCACCGTCCAACTCGCTATCAGGCGAGTTGGGACTTCTCAACCAACTCGCCTAATGGCGAGTTGGACTGTCTCTGTCAAAATCACCATCAGGCAAGTTGGAGGTGCTCGACCAAGTCGCCTGATGGCGAGTTGGACCATCCCCGTCCAACGCGCATGATGGGGAGTTGGATCGACCACATCCAGCTTGCCATCAGACGAGTTGGATCAGCACCATCTGTTTCGGTTATGATCAATACCTCTTTTGAACCTCAAACACACTGTCTCTTGTTTAGTCTCGAGTGGAGTTACCTCTGGAACTTTACGATAAAAACCGTAAAGACTTGTTTTCTTGTATGAATTGAAATGGTTCGTATAAAACGGCAACACTTGAATTAACACCAAAGATTCCTCAACTATACGAGTAATTTGAACTATTTATAAAACCCACGTCGTACCAAAGGTTTTCTCTCGGAAAGATCATAAAAATGTTTAAGTCAAAAAACGGCCCAAGGACACTATGACGGTTTGTCTATTGTTCGCAGGAGAAGATAAATGTCAAGTTCAGAGGATAAATGTCAAGTTTCGAGGGATATTTATGAAGATCGATGAAAAATGGAATATTCAGGGAAGCGATAAACAAGACTCGGGGGCAGAAGAGGAAAGAGGAAACTGCCTAAATATATATATATAAGGAAAACCAGGATAGAGAGACATAGGACACGATATACACAACAAAAACTTAGCACAATGAGCGATTTATGCAATTTTCTGTTTTTTATTCTGGAGCTGCAAAGAGGTCATAAAATAGGCAATTTAGACAGAGGACACGAAATACACAACAAAAACTTAGCACTAGGTTAACGTAGTCTTAGGTTGTTAGAACTGGAGAATTCACCAACAGCTCTTGCGGCCGAGGATTAACCTGTATAACGCTCATTCATGAATCAGGAATAAGACCTTCTTTTCTCTCTCTTGTTTTATCGATTATTTACTTTGTTTGTTTTTATTGTCTGGTTGCTTGACGTTTGGCTTAGCAGAAATCTGGGACCTCTGGGAAAGTTAGGGTTTCCTAACTTTCCTTGTTTTGTGGAAATCGACAGTGTGAATTTCGGTTCCCACAAAGAGAACGGTGTCCTACATGACCAAGATGGTCATCTGCGTAATGCAGCATGACATAGACTGGATGATTAGGGGGCTGTAATCCCTGAACGAGAGAAAGCTGGTAGAGAAGCTGTTGCACCTCTAGCTGAGGCTGCTCAAACCAGAACATTGGCTGACTATACCCTTCCAGATCAATGCTACGCCAACAGATCTGCTATTTGTCCTCCTACTTTCTAAAGGAACGATTTCGAGCAGAAGCATGCATACTTTACACTCGTGGGACAGACACCTTATCATGGTCACCCACATGAGCATCCAGTGGACCATCTTAACAGGTTCGAGGATCTACTTTCTGGTGTCAAGACAATGGAGTCCCTAAAGACTATCTTCTGTGAAAGCTCTTGAAGTAATCACTTGCTGGAGATGCTTCATATTGGCTTAAGCAGTTACCACCAGGATCTCTTACATCCTAGGATGACATCAATAACGCCTTCCTGCGTAATTTCTTGATGATACGCAATCTGAAGACTTAAGAAACAGAATCATTACATTCACACAAGAGCCTGCAGAATCATTCAAGAGCTCCTAGATCAAATTTAAGTCATACCAGAGAGACTTTCGACACCATGGATTGAACGAGGTATAGCTGCTTAATACCTTCTTCAGAGGCATCGCTGTGGTTTACCAGACGGCTCTACTCCTAGTGATGTGAATTTCACCACTAGGAATCCAGAAGAGGTTGTGAGACTTACTGAGAACTTGGCATATAGCAATAGCACCAAGAACACTGATTTGGAGAGGAATATATCATATGCTATCCGTGGTAAGGAGTAGATGAATGAACTTAAGGCCAAACTGGACAATGTTCACAAACTTCTCAAGAATCATGTGAGTATTGTGGAAGATGTAGAGGCTGTTGATACTTCCAGTGACAAGGGCGTTGAAGAGGATGTGAACTACATTCTATGGCACTGGTCCGAGGGTTAATTATAACAAGAGTTCACAGCACCATAGATCTTACATCAACAACAACAACAATAACAAGAACTAAGGAGCTTCTTCTTACAAGAATCCTCCAACATTAACTCAAGAAAGAAAGATAGATAGTATGATTGATCAGTTTCTTGAGGGTCAGCAGAAGTTGACAGTGGATTTCAATGGGAAGGTATATTATGTATACACCAAACGAAATGAAATGTTCAAAGCTCCCAGCACCCATGTGACGAAGTTAGAGACTCAAGTGGCTCAGACCACTGAAGCTGTGAGAAGGCAAAAGGCACTGATAAAAGGAAAAGGAGATGCTGGACACAGACGCCACGTGAAAGCCCTTATAAGCGATGACTTCTGGAAAGTGGTGAAGGCGGAGAAACTCCAAGAAGAAGAGTTTCAAGTTGAACATTTCATGTCTTTCGACGGTTCTCACGGGTGTTGATCAACAACCGAAACAGACTTCATTCGACATCCGAGACAGAACGATGATCGACGTCAAAGGCCGAGCACCAATCGACACCCCATGCTGATTCTGTGGGATCATGTGAAACAGAAAGCATCGATCGACACCCACACATGTTCGTCGATCGACACCCACCGGGTACCTACCGAGTTTGATTTTGAAGTATTGATGTAGAACGTCTGAATGCTTCAAGACACTCATCTATGACATCAACAAAACGTACATAAACCTACAGTAGATTCTCATATTATGGATATTCAGATAGATTGGAATTCTTCTCTATTACTTAGGAGAGCCTTCATGGCTACTGTAGGAGCTGTTTGCGACATGAAGACAAACATGCTATATCTGTCAGTTATCAGTGAGACTTATTTCTATGACCATGCCCAAGTGGTCGAGGGAAACACCCTATATTGAGATAGGAGATGATTCAGGTTTTGTGGCAGTTTGTTATTCCGATTATTGCACAAAGTACGAAGATGATGGAGAAGCTTCCATTGACACCCCACCAGAACCATCGATCGACAGTCCGGAAATTTCAGAATACGGGAATCTTTTCGGTTGAAGCGACAATTCCAACTAAGGGAACAGACAATGTAGTAACATCCGAAGAACGTGAAAATGAGCGTCGATCGTCACCAAGCATCCGGCAGCGATCGACGCCCAAGAATTCCAAGAGTCCGGACGATTCTACACAAAACAACCAGCTACCCATCCTAGATTCCAAAGATCTGGACAACCAGAAAATGTTTTTCAGCAGATGAATTTTGGAGTGGTCAGAGATCATATTGGACGCACACATGCTAAAGATGGGAGGATCATCAGTGTTTCCAAGAAAAACATAGCAGACATTTTGGATATGACTCATGGTACAGGAAAGGAATACCTCAGTCTACCACAGCATGAGGGACGTCTTAAGTTACATAACCCAATTTGGCCAACACTTGAGATCTACAAAAGAGAACAAATTGAAGAGATGACAGCTGACATCTATAGAGCTAAAGAGATGATGTATGATGAGTTCTACAAGAAGATTGATGCAATCTACTATCCTCTCAACAACAACATTGGATGGATCAAAAAATGTATGGAAGAGCTACATCTAAAAGTGAGATTATCCAGAGACAGAAAGAGCATAGTACGAAAGGAGAAGAAGCCATCAAAAGCTTTGTAAGAAACCTGGTTCAAGATAAGAAGTGAAGATGTGGATACTTGTTTTCCAACAAATGTTCCATTACCTCCACACTAGTCCAAAACATCCAAAACTTCAAGCTACATACTCTAAACAAGCTCTTAATAGAGGCAACCCATTTAGTAAGTTTAAAACTAGTTTTATTTATGTTTTTACTGATATTTTGTATTTATTTAATTGCAGCTAAAAACAAAGACCCTAGGAAACGCAACTGCATAGAGCCTGGACTGACACCTGATCACTGCCGATCGATGACCAATCGGAGCATCGATCGATCATCACTTAACTGTGTTGATCAAAACTCAACACCAACGAGTAGGTATACCGTTCTTCTTTATGAATTTTCATCCTTATGATTTATTTTCCAACCAATCTGAGACTGATAAAACTAGGGACAATGTTTTTTATGTTTGCAAGAGGTTTACTGATATTGTGTTTTATTTTGAGTGATATTTTTATGTGTTTTTATTATGTTTTTATAGAATCAAAAGGGGATTATGATAATTTTCAATTTTTTACTTATTATTAACAACTCTATAGCACTATTATTAGATTTACGGACTGTCCAGTGTACCAGAGATGGGAAAGTTGATCACCTCCTAGTGATATCCAAACTTGCTGGAAATGTTTGATGGAACCGCAGCTGACCTCAAACCTAATTGAACTTAATTTATTTGCTTTGGGGCTTGGTGTACATTGCATCGGATTCCTCCTGAAGGTATGGAAAGTAAAGTCTTTGTGTTTCTAGTGCCCTTTTTATCTCTCTTCGGCATCTATAAAAGAAAAGATTGAGATGATTTCCTGAAAGATGTAGAGGAGTAGGTACATTACCGATGACCCATTTTTCTAATGCAGAAGGAATGATCACACTATGTGAAAGTGAGGGGTAGGTACAATACTGATGACCCCACTATTCGCCTACACTTTTTCAAAAAGAGAAAGAATAAAAAAAGACAAAAAAAAACTGTTTGTGTGTTCAGATACTTCCTTGAGTAAGAGTCCATGTGTCCTTTGATCGATACTCCCATGGTAAAGCCTACACCTTTTTATATGTAAGAAATGATGTTATTAGAGAGGTAAGTCAGAATATATTAGCTAAGTTGTTGGCTAGAATGGATTTGATTGCTGAGCTAGGATATGGTATATTAAGTACCTCTAATGTTGGCATTGATTCGATGTGGTTGCAACATTGCAGAGGTGATAGTAGTAAGTTAAAGATTGTGTCCCTACGATTTCAAACCTTTTTCAGATGGATATTCATTGCTTAAGGACAAGCAAAAGGATATGTCTGGAGGATTTGTTGATATACTATGGATTTTATCAGTTTTCACCCATAATATATGTGCTTTTTAGATACTATTATATGTGTTTGGAGTCTGTTTTAAAGTCTTTTCAGGTCTACGTATGTTTTGGAGCAATGTGGAAACTCGTAGTTGTTGAGGAATTAAAAGTAAGAGTCGAGATTCAAGAATTGTGTCAATCAACAACACAATGTTGGTATCGAACGATGGTATCAAACGACAGTGATGCGAGTGAATGGGCCGACTTGTTCGTGAACGACTTGAAGCCCAAATGGTCCACATAATTATAGACTACCTATGGCCGACTTAATACCTACTATTTATGTGTTTTGTCATGTCTTAGGAAAACACAATCTTTTATATTCTTTTCGGCATAACATATTATTCAAAGGTTTTTAGTAGTTTTGAAGAGTAAATCAGGAATCATTAAGAGATTTGTATTGGAAATCTATTGTTTCTTAATCTTATTCTACTTATGCATACCATTCAAATATTTATTACGCTTTGTTTGATCATGTTTGAGTAGTTCTCCTTGTTAGATTTAGGGTTTTATTAGGGCTTATATGTATTGCTAAACATAGAACTGCTAAGGTGAATCCATAAGGATCCTTCATCATAATTGATCACATTGCTTGTGTTTTAGAGTAGCTAACTAGACCCATGAATCTAGGATATAGATAATACGATAGTATGATCTATACCTGATAATAATTCTGTTGAGCTAGGTTGTTAGATGCATGTGAAAGCTGGTCAAGATTAACTTAGTGAACATATCAATTACGACGATAATGTTTGTCTAAGGTAGTATCGATCGACACTCTTACCATAGTATACATCAACATTTGTTCTTTGCTCACAACGCGATGGCTGGACCAAATACTTAGTCATCTAATTAGGCTTGCAGCGATAGCTGGATATCTGGCTTAAGTATTCGAGTTCTAGGACGGTTTACTACACATCCTTAGCATCTATATCACAATACTAGAACCTGAAACCCTAGATTTTGCTATTTATTTCATAAGCTTACTAACAAATTCTCAGTTAATCTCTACTGTTTACTTCTTTACAACTACTTACCTAGTTTAATCTTAATATTTATAAGTCCATTGTGCGCCCACGCTCCATGTGGATTCGATCCCTAAGTACTATAATTGATCCTCTTATTTCATAGAGTAATGTTGCTCATAGGGTAATTTGAGTGATATAACTTCTCCCTTGTGAAGCAATATTATGCTGCTTATTTTCTTTTTATCTCCCGACTTATTCTTTTGGGGACGCACCCTGACTCTAGGCAGGAGAAGTTCTGTACTAGGTAGCGGTTGAGTGAAGGTTATGCGTATTATCCTTCCTTTTTCATAAAGAATGAGCCCCTTTGTTGAATTCTGGAGGCTGAGTCTTCGCCGTACTACCTTGAGGTACCAAAGTATGTTGCATAGGAATCATTGGTTTTTGTCCTTCGTAATCTGGAGTTTTGAAGGGCTTTGTGTTTTGTTCCTAGAAGACCCATAGATTTATCCTTGGGAACCTGGAGGTTCTAAGGATATAGTGCTCTGATCCAAGAGAATTGGGAGATGTAATCCTTGAGAACCCAAAAGTTCTAAGGGATGCTTTTTCATGATCAGAGGTGAATTCTTATTGGTTGTCTCACACCCGGAGGCTGTATTGACTCAATGCGGCATAATACTATGTCCCCCAGACTTGGATCACTCTCGATGTTTATTGGATGTGGAATCTTCAAGCTCTATAAGACCGCTCACTGGTTGACAAAACTCCGTGGGACGCTTGATACTGCAATCTCATATATTCTTAGTTGGCTTCAAATCTTTCTATTTAATATACAATGGAATTTACCACTTTTAGGCCATGTTATAAGACCTTTTTAGAATTTATTATATGTTTTTGGAGTTTGTTTTCAGGTACATTTTGGAGAACATTGGAGACTCTGGATCTTTTTGAGAAGTAGAACTGCGCAGACGTGACAGAAGTTTATCTATGGATGGATACCTTCACACGATAGGATTGAGCTCAAATTTTGACACAAGACATATCTTTAAGTTATAATTCCAGTTCTACCCATTTTAAGTCCATCTGACGGTTAGATCCAAAGTTATGCCCGTTGTACTGAAGAATGGTATGTCTGTCGCGCGAGAGGAAGCTGTCAAGATTGAGAAGGAGTGTCGATCGACACAGACCTCTTGGTGTCAATCAAAACTGATGCCAGAAGACGGTTTGAGTATATTTCAAGACCTACTTAGGCCCAAAGTCACCACAAATTACCAGAATGCCCTTGGATGACTCAAACCCCTATTTATGTGTTTTCTAAGCCATTGTTTAGGCTATGCTTTTATATTCTATTGTTTTAGTTTTTTCTTAGGTTAGTGATACGATTCAAATTACCCTAAGGAGTGAATTTTACTCTCTCAAATAAGAGGTTTAGTTATAGTGCTTAAGGATTGTATCCACACGAAGCGTGGGCACACAATAGATTTTGGATACTAAGATTAAGCTAGGCAATCAATATTAAAATAGTAAAATAGTAGATAAGTAATCAGGTGACTGGTTTGTAAACTTATAAAATGAAATAGCTAGATCTAGGGATTTATCAATCAATAGATAAAAAAAACACACATCAAGGATGCTAAGTGTTATATAGATTCAATTCTAGAAATTGAATTCAATAAGCAAGTAATCCAGCTCTTGCATGCAATTAATAACCATATGTCTAAATCATGTGATCCTAAATCTCGTATGTGAATTTGGGAAGAGTGTCGATCGATACCAATGCTTGAGTTTTGATCGACACTTTTTTAGACAAGCATTAACGTACAGATCGATAATGTTCAACTAAACCCTAGACCAACTCTTTTATGCGCCTGATATCTAATCCACATAGGGTTCAAGTTCCGTTAATTGATTGCACTCTCATGCCTCTCAATTTTCCAATGATTCTAGGTTCAAGAAATCAGTCACACTCTCGTGTTATTCCACTACTCTAGAACTTAGTATTACAAGCCACCCTGGTGTAGAAATTTATAGATAACCTAGCAATCCTAATTAATCATCAGTTTGAAAATAAACTCATGAAATACCTAAACCTAACTTAGTATTACTAATTTTCCTCCCCTTCCTAAAAACTTGAAAAGGTGATTTATCTCTCAATCTCAAGTCATTTGCCGATTACTAACCCTCACCCCCTCTATTTCCACTCTTTTACTTGTTTAGTTCACTCATTCGTCCGATCTGCAAGGTACATTCTCAATATCTCATGATTTTTGAAGGAATTAAGTTGATGAGAAATCCTATGGGGAGTTTAGATATGGGATTTCTTAGCACTGTTTAGGGTGATGAAATAGTGAACATGATAGTGTCTTTCGACGCCATTGATAATACAAACCTATTGGGTGTGTTGAATGATTTTTTAACATTTGTTTCGCTATTTTGTATTTCTGAAAACTGTGCAGCACCCACGATGCCGAGATGAAAGTTGTTGACTTTTTGAGTTTCTTTTTGTTTGTGATCGCAGATGGCAAGCAACAAGAGGCCTCGTACCATGATCCTGAAGTGTCCGGATCAGGAACTGGAGCACCGCCCACGAACGCCCCGCCAACCGATTCACTCATCTATGGGCTAAGGATAAGAATAAGAAGCTTGAGGTTAAGCGCGATTGGGGAAAGTGTTAAGGTATTTTATGTGTACAAGTGATATCTGCTCAGCTCAACCGAATGATTGGAGGAAGGAGACGACATATTATGTTGTTCTCTCCTGCTTTTATCTGTTGATAAACCAGAAGATCCTGCCTTTTTATTACTTCCATAGGAGTATGGTCCAGTATATGTTGTTAATATCTTGATATTGGTAGGGTAGATGGATCATAAGGCAAGAACTGCATTTCTGTAATGATGACCACATTGTATTCCTGCTTCGGTTGATAATTCCAGCTTCCAAAGGTGTCTACTGGGCTCTGAGCTGTGTCACCATGGAAGGTGATTGGATTTATAGCTGCATCCTTAAGTGGGAATTGTTTACGTACCCTTCACTGGTGGATTAAGCCATTTGTAGTTCATATATTTGGTTGTACGTAGCCTAGGCAAGCCCATAGCCTAAGTGGGCGCATAACATTGTTGGCACGTGGCCTTGTTAGCATGTGGCTCTCTATTTGATAGGATTCATCTGGTCTATAAGGCGCTTGGCCGGACCATATGGTAGATTAGTCAATATCCTTCAATGAGAATGGTGTGTTGATATGCTTCAGTGAACATGGAGTATCGTTATGCTTCAGTGAGCAAGGAGCGTTCCTTCTGATGGGCAGGATATCGTGGCCTGAGACAGTAGGTAGAGTTGTAGACATGCTGCAGAGAGCGTATATTTTGGTTAGGTTGAGAGCAATCACGGAGCTCAGCTTGTCATAGTCACGTCGATGAAGATGGTCTTCTAGGCTAATTTATGCGTTGGCGGCTGTGGAATAAATGTCCTCTGTAGATGGACGTGACCTCCCCTTCTTTTAGGTTTAGGAACCTTATATTTATCGTAGAAGTCGCGCCCATATCTTAGAATTTGGAAATATTCATTATATCCTTAGATAATAAAATATTACCAATTTTCTTAAAGATGGCCATATAAATTAGAATACGTCATCTTTCTCTCAGATTTAGGTATATTCGTTCTTTTCTAAGATTGTTACTTCCTCTTTCCATTTATCCTTACGCATGAGAAATCACTTGACTTGGAAACCGAAACTTTGAGGATGGAAGCCAGAACCAATAGATAGGCGTCCTGCTATAACCTGAAGGATATTGCTCCTGGATTAATTTTCCCCAACAGTTTGCCCATTATTTTCAGGTTTCATATTTGAAGGCGGGAAATAACATGATTTTATTCTAAGAAATTCCTGAGCTGCATTGTGGTATTTGGTTCCTTGATGAACCGGGAGTAGGACGTCGGCTTATCTACTAAATTAGATGTTGAAGCATAAGCCATTCAACTGACTTGGTGACAATGCTTCCATGTACGTGCACATGGTCTGATAGGATTCATAGCCTGATTGGAGATATATGGCCTAGAGAATGAGGAATAATCTTTGGTCTAACATAGACGCATGGTCTGGATCAAGTAGTATATTCATCGGTACTCCCGGTGGGCATGACGTCGTGGCAGACCAACGTAGATAGACTCAAAACATGCTTGAGTGGGCATGTGTTTAATCTGGGCGACAATGATCACGTTGACTAGGTTGTAATCATGTCAATGATAGAATTCCTCATGGTTGTATTTTGGATTTTGATGGCTTGCACATGGCCGTCCTAATCTTGGAGTAGGAGAGGCAGTTTCTTTGCGGGAGAGATGCATGGTCCGAAGGCTTGTGGTGCGTTCTTTCCTGATGAGAGTGACTTTATTGCGGGTAGATCCACTGCCATTTCTCGTTGAGGTATCACACACAAGTGGAAGATAAATCAAACCAATCTTGCAGAAGCCAGTAGATGCTTGAAGGCAAGACTACTTTATCGTATGCGATCAAATTGAGTATGTGGGACTCTCTTCTCATATAGGACGATGCTCATGCTTTTATCCCCTCTGCTCGTTCTGCTAGTTGACTGTGCCAGTCTCTATCCCTTTTTTCTATAATTTTACATGTGTGAGACTTTCTATCTCGGTGTTGACCTTGGTGTGTCGTGGCTACACAAGACTTTACTTCAACCATTACTTTAGCCTGCATTTCTTGAGGATCCTATGTCTTTTATGATCGAGTGGAGGGATAGATAGGCGAGATCACAGGTTCTGAGAAGGAAGATCTTAACTAGGATGAGGAGGTTTGTTAAGACTTGGGGGCCTAAAATAATGATCCCCATGTTTGATTTCGTTAGCCTTGCTTGTACCTCTTTCGTCTTGTCGTAGGCCATAATGGCCTTTCATTTAATTCTTGATGTCGGTTCTCTTATTGCGTTTTGCATGTTTCCTTCTCTTTAAGGTTTTCTGCAGTAGCTTCTCGCCTTGACTCATAGTTCTACATTCAGCGGGATCTTAATCATGTGTCGTTGTTCAGTCTTGCGCTAAGTCTTTTTTGAGGACATGTCGTCCTGCTTCCTAATCATATGGCCGTCTAATCTCGATACTCCGAGGTAATCTTCTATATTATATGGGTTGTCATCTTGATACACAGAGGGGATCTAATCGATTCTTGGTGGCTGGAGGTAAGGTCTTGGACATCTCATCCTGATAACCAGAGAAAATCTTATTGATTTTAAGACATGTCATTCTGGTAGTTGAGGTAACCACTCGGTTATTTGTACCCGAGGATGACCTGTTGAACATGTCGTTGTATTTTCTTGAGTGAGCAATATTGTCCCGCTGGATAAATAAGGTGGGAACTTTTGTTGTACTCTGCCATTGAT
The DNA here is from genome assembly GCA_905132885.1 of Moricandia moricandioides. Lineage (NCBI taxonomy): Eukaryota > Viridiplantae > Streptophyta > Magnoliopsida > Brassicales > Brassicaceae > Moricandia > Moricandia moricandioides. Next base: position 92,710 of record CAJHQQ010000025.1, read on the forward strand.
TCTTGGCCACACTCAACTGTGTATCACATTGCAATCTGCCCCTATAGGTTGGCAACTATCAATTCTTGGATGAACTTATACCCTGCTACCCAGAGGTGTCTTGAAGTGTAAGAATATTTCATTTTCAAAACCTGGGATTTTGGAATATTTTGTCCTTGATCAGGAGGTTTAAGGACATGTTTCCTTGGAACTTGAGGATCATGGGTATTGATATAGCCTATTTATTACCAGTTTTAGACAATTTATAAAATCTAATTAGGGTCTGTTATGTGTGTTTAGGCTATGTTTTGAGGTCTTTACAGGTGGAGCTATGTTTTGGAGATATATGGAGATACTTGGAGCTTTTGGAGCATTTGCAGAGGAATAATCCGTAGCTGATAACTGAAGAGAATTGAAGTACGAGATTACCATCGATCGACGATAAAACATAGGCGTCAACCGATGTTACATGACCAAGATCGATCGGTGTTGCACATCTGCCATTGATCGATATCCAGTTCGCACACAACCGACTTTCAAGCCCAAGTTAGAGACATGACACAAGATTAGAAGATTACCCTTGGACGAGTTTTGACTTAGACTTTAGGGTTTTATATTTATAGTTTATGTATTGCACCAGAAAGGGGCCAAGAGTTTGTGTGTGTGTGTGCTAGTACTAGAGGTACTTAGTGTTCTAAGTGTGCTTTGAAACCCCAATATTATATATATGCATTTTATTCAGATTACTATTCTTACTTCAATTATGTCTGAGTAGTTATCAACTAGGTTTAGGGTTTATCAATGGTACTGATAGATTGGCCAAACAATAGAATTGTTAAGGTCATTATTAGATCTATTAATAAAATTGTGTTTATTGCTTGTGTTCTAGAGTAGCTAACTGAACCCTGATAATATGATAGTTAGGCGCAAGCGATAGCATGGACCACTACCAGATTATATTCTGCTGAGCTAGGTTGCTAGAAATAAACGAGAGTTGATTTAGTTAATCTAGTGAACTTATCGAATTATGTCATAACGATTGACTCAAGAAACCATTGATCGATGCAGGATCATTGCCATCGATCGATGGTCATTCCGTGTCAACAAGCGAGAGCTAAGACATTGGACTTAGTCAATAGATTAGACGCACATGCGAGAGCTGGTGTCTTTTACATTAGGTTTCGAGTTCCATGATTAAATACCTTTAACTTCTATCTACTATAATCTACTTGCCTGAAACCCTAGATTTATCATATTTCCATATTTACATTACTAGCATATTTCCATATTTACATTACTAGCATATTTCCATATTTACATTATTAGTATTTCCATATTGCATCTATACCTCTTAATAAGAAATATTTCCTTGAAATGATTACTTGCTACCAATATATATAGTTACCTAGTTTAGCCTTTAGAAATAAGTAATCTATTGTGTGCCATTGTTCTCTATTGATTGGATCCTTAAGTACTAAACCTGATCTCCCTTGACAAGAGTATTATTGTTTCGTGTGTTATGATTAAGGGTTAATTTGACAGTTTTTTTGTTTAGGATATTATTACCTTATTAAAACATAAAAACACACCCACGTCAAATTTGGCGCTGTTGCCGAGGAACATTGTTACTTTCAAAGTTACTGAATTTTCTTGTTCTTTTTCTTTGTTTTTAAGGTGCATGCAAAATAGTACCAGAAGCAAAAAAAGGAGAAGACTTACTGTTCTCTGACCCGCAACAACTCGAACGCACAATCCGCAAAGAAAGATGACACGCATCGATCGACGGCATACCTTCAGCATCGACCGATACCTCTTTACGGATAACATCGAGCAACATCAGAAACTAACCGTCGACCAATACCAGATCTCTAGCATTGACCGATATTGATCATATAGCATCGATAGACAGCACCTCATCCGCATCGGTAGACGACAGAAGACAAGTTCAGATGGTTGCGCCTATAATTGTGGTTCAGAACTAGAAGGGAGATTTGCATGACGTCAACGGTCATCTGCGTAATGGAGCAGGTCAAAGAATAGACAATCAGGGGGCTATAATCCCTAAAGCAAAAGCATAAGCTAATGCCCAAACTACCAGAAATATAGTAATTTCAAAACGAACCAGGAGACCATGGATTGAATTTATGTTTGACAGGATACTGAGGGAACAGCAAAAGATGATTGTGGATTTCAATGACAAGCTAGATTTCATGTACCTACACCTAAACAAAAAAATCGAAGATATCAGCACCCATGTGGAAAAGTTGGAAAATCAGATGACGCATAAGAGTGAAACCCTTACGAAATACGAAGTTGGGCGAGACTGGGCAGAAGTATCACGTCAATGCTGTGATTGATGAAGATTTTTGGGTAGAAGTCAAGAAAGAGAAGCCACAGAAGAAAGGAAATCCAAGTTTGTTGATCATACCACAAAAGCATCGATCGACATAAGCTACAACGAATCGATCGACAGTGCCTGTTAGCTCGACGAAATCAGGGATAGCTTCACGCGTCGTTCGACGTAGAGGTCGCACAATCGATCGATGGTACCTGGTGCCAAAACGAGTTATATACAGGAGAATCAGTGAGCATCATACCCTGAGCTATAGCAGAGAAGTGAAACCTCAAAATAGAGACTCCAAAACGTTTCTTTTATATTTGTGGACTGTTTTAGAGTAGACTCAGGAGGGATGGTAAAAGATGTTCCAGTACAGATCAACAACACCCTAGTCCCAGTAGATTTTCATGTAATGGACATCAGGATAGATTGGAACTCTTCGCTACTACTTGGGAGCCCATTCATGGCTACCGTGGGAGCCATATGCAACATGCAGTTAAACATGTTGTATCTCTAATTGATAAAAATATCTTTTATGAACCTGTTAAAAATAAGAACAAGGCTACCCTGATCGAATTGTGTAATGATGCAGAGCTTGTGGCCACATGTTTCTGCGATTACGAGTGTAATGATGAATCGGTAGATGAAGCATCGATCGATACCCAACCCATAGCATCGATCGACAGTCCTGCAGATCATTAATCGATTGACACCCATACCCGAGGAACGATCCACACCCACCATGCTGATTACGATTACAACCTACCCCTCCTCAAATACTATAAACATTACAGAGAAGAAGAGATGATCGAGTACCGAGGGTTTCTATGGAAGAGGCTGGAGTTTTTCATGTTTCCCATGAATTAGGGAAATCGACATCGATTGACGGCAACCATACGCCATCGATCGATACTGAGCACGAAGCAGAAACCGAACATGATTCAGAAGAAGAACACGACAGAGAAGTTGGTTATCTACAACCAGATAAGTTCGGTATTATGAGAGATTCAGATGGTCATGCAAAAGCTATGGATGGCAGAATTCAAAACGTCACAAAGGAGAATGTAGAAGATATACTTGCGATGGCCAATGGAGCTGGAAACCTTTTTGGGCAACGGTCTGATTATCGAGCATCGATCGACAGTAACCATATACCATCTATCGACACCAATTGGGCATGCCAAGGATACAGTGAAGCCTACAAAGAGTATGACTCAGATTATGATGAAGATGAATCTGGCTGGGTAATGAACGCAAGAGTAGGAAACCAGCATCAATAACCGCCTATCTTGGCCATCAAACGACATCAAACGTAAACCAGACCCTTCACTTGAACCAGAAGAAATAGAAGTTGGTTACCTTAGACCTGATGAGTTTGGAATTTTCAGAGATGTACAAGGACGTGCACGAGGTCTTTATGGAAGAATTCCAACTCTACCTAAGAAAGATGTAGCAGACGCCCTTCTAATGGCTGAACGAGCAGGAAATTTTTCGGACAACAGCAACAGCAATCGATCGACGCACATGTACCAGCATCTATCGCCAACGAGGAACAGAAACACAAAACATACAACAGAGCAGAGATTGATGATATTGTGCATGAGATCTACAAAGCTCAAGAGATGTTACTGGATGATTTCTACATGAGGATTGATGATGTCTACTATGCTATTGATAGATGCCTTACTAATTTGACTACACGCATGTATGAGATGAAGCAAGACAAGAATAATTTTCAGAGACAACATGCGAGTAGACCGGATGGAGTAACATCCATCGACGGCAACCTTACGCCATCGATCGATACTAAGTTCAACATATAGAAGTTCGCAGCAGAACACTACTTAGAAGAAAGGTTCTCTGATATTGCTTTTTCTCAGTGCCTGGTGAAGGAAGATATTACTCAGCAACTAGAAGAAATGTCAGACACTACAGCTGCCAGACTTAGAAGGCTCCAACGCGGTTTTGAAAATCTACAAAGAAGAATGCATTCTCTGGAGGTTACTAAGGAGATCATACAGAATGACAAAATCATAGGAGATAAAGCAATCAAAAAATTCATTGGTACATGGTTTCAGAAGAGCAACGAAGATGTAGCCACTTGTTTTCAACGTGTTGATTAGCCTTCTTTCTAGTCAGAGCATTCACAACGTCGAGCTTAAGACTATAACCAAGCGCTGAGTGGGAGGCAACCCAATGATTAGTAACTTTTAAGTAATTTTTATTCTTCATTTATTACTAATTTTCGTTTTTATTCATTTCAGATTATATAAAAAAACTACGAGGAAGACAATCTGCATAGAGCATCGACCGACACTTGATCACTGCTGGTCGACGGAGTAACCATCGCATCGATCGATAGGCACTTAACTGTGTCGATCGACGTTCACAATCAGCAACCAGGTGTATCAGTTTTTCCTTGCTAAAATTGTTCTTTATTATTTATTTCTTCCACAATCTCAGACTGTATAATACTAACAATAGTGTTGTTTAAGTCTGGGGGAGGTATTATTGATATTGTGTTTTAATTTAAGTTCTATAAGAAATAGGAACTTACAGGTCTAGCATCGACCGACACCCATATTTGACCATCGGTCGACGCTCTCTTATAGAGAGAGGTATCGAGTTTTATACTTAAGCTAATTACTTATGATTTAATTTTTTTAACTAATCCGGGGTGGATTGCACTGGGGACAGTGTACTTTAAGTCTGGGGGAGGTTCGCTAATGCCAACTGATTGTTTTTGAGTGTTATTTATATCTATTCAAGTTTTCCAAAAAAAAATTATTGAGTCAAGAAGAGGACTATGATCAAGATTTATTATTTCTATAAGCACCATTCTTAGAAGGTTATTTACAGAGAATACTAGATATACCAAAGTGGATCATCCTGCCACTATATCACACTTGCTTAGAACGTTTGGAAGAACCAAAGCTGATTTCCAACACTAATCCTGACATTATTTGCTTGCTTTGGGATTTGGTATACATTGGATCGGATTCCTTCTAGAAGTCTGGAAGGTAAAAGTCTGTGTGCTTCTGATTCCCCTCTCTCCCCTTCAGTTAAAAAAAGGAGTCGAACAAGATTTGGTGGCTACAACCATTAAAGCTTGATTCATATGATCTTAGAAAGAGATAAAGGTCAAAAAGAAGTGAACAGGATCTGGTGGCAAAAACCATTAGGGCTTGATTCATGGAAGCCTATCCAAATATCTCAGTCAATTAAAAAAATAAAATTATACCCTCAAAAAAAGGGAGACATTGACTAAGAAGAAGTGACAAGAGAGAGAGGAAAGGAAATAGAGAAGGCTGCATGTGTGTTCAGATACTTGCAGAGGTAAGAGTCCATGTGTCCCTTGATTGATACTCCAAAGGTAAAGCCTGCACTTTATTTTATGCAAAGAAATGAAATCAATAGAGGTGAGAGTCAGAATAGTATTTGCTAAATAGTTGGTAGAATGGATTTGGTTGCTATACTAGGATAGGGTATATTAAGTTTCTTTGTGATTGGCTTAATAGGATGAGGTTGCAATAAAGCAAGGTGACAGTTATATTTAGACAATACGGTAGTCTTCGCTTTTCAAAACATCTTTCACAGGCTTGTTTGCTTGAGGGCAAGCAAAAGGTTAAGTCTGGTAGAGTTGATATAGCCTATTTATTACCAGTTTTAGACCATGTTATAGACTCTATTTAGGGTCTGTTATGTGTGTCTAGGCTATGTTTTGAGGTCTTTACAGGTCCAGCTACGTTTTGGAGATATATAGAGATACTTGGATCTTTTGGATCAATAACCGGCCTATCTTGGCCATCAAACGACATCAAACGTAAACCAGACCCTTCACTTGGACCAAAAGAAAAAGAAGCTGGTTACCTTAAACCCGATGAGTTTGAAATTTTCAGAGATGTAGAAGGACGTGCACGAGGTCTTTATGGGAGAATTCTAACTCTACCTAAGAAAGATATAGTAGACACCCTTCTAATGGCTGAGTGATCAGTAAGTTTCTTCGGACAATAGCAACAACCATCGATCAATGGACAGGTAACAGCGTCTATCGCCAACGAGGAACAGAAGCACGAAACATACAACAGAGCAGAGATTGATGATATTGTGCATGAGATCTACAAAGCTCAAGAGATGTTACTGGATGATTTCTACATGAGGATTGATGATGTCTACTATGCTATTGATAGATGCCTTACTAATTTGACTACACGCATGTATGAGATGAAGCAAGACAAGAATAATTTTCAGAGACAACATGCGAGTAGACCGGATGGAGTAACATCCATCGACGGCAACCTTACGCCATCGATCGATACTAAGTTCAACATATAGAAGTTCGCAGCAGAACACTACTTAGAAGAAAGGTTCTCTGATATTGCTTTTTCTCAGTGCCTGATGACGGAAGATGTTTCTCAACAACTAGAGGAAATGACAGACACTACAGCTGCCAGAATTTGAATGCTCCAGAGCGGTATTGAAAATCTACAAAGAAGAATGCATTCACTGGAGGTTACTTTGGAGATCATAAAGAATGAGAAAATCAGAGGAGATGAGGCAATCAAAAACTTCCTTGGTACATGGTTTCAGAAGAGCAACGAATATGTAGCCACTTGTTTTCCAAGTGGTGATCAGCCTCCTTTCTAGTCAGAGCATTCACAACGTCGAGCTTAAGACTATAACCAATCACTGAGTGGGAGGAACCCATTGATTAGTAAGTTTTAATTAATTTTTATTCTTTATTTATTACTAATTTTCTTTTTTATTCATTTCAGATTATAAAAAAAACTATGAGGAATACAATCTTCAGAGAGCATCGATCGACACTTGATCACTGTCGGTCGACGGAGTAACCATCGCATCGATCTATAGGCACCTAACTGTGTCGATCGACAGTCACCATCAGCGAACAGGTGTATCAGTTTTTCCTTGTGAAAATTGGTCCTTATGATTTATTTCTTCCCCAATCTCAGATTGTATAATACCGATGATAGTGTTGTTTAAGTCTGGGGAGGTATAGCTGATATTGTGTTTTATTTTGAGTTTTATAAAAAATAGGAACTTACAGGTCTAGCATCGATCGACACCCACATCTCACCATCGATCGACGCTCTCTTACAGAGAGAGGTATCGAGTTTTATACTTAACCTAATTACTTATGATTTAATTTTTCTAACCAATCTGGGGAGGACTGGGGACAGTGTACTTTAAGTCTAGGGGAGGTTTGTTAATGCTATTTGATTGTTTTGTGTTATTTATATATATTCAAGTTTTCCAATATTTTTTATTGAGTCAAGAAGAGGACTATGATTAAGATTTATTATTGACTAACCATGCTATAAGCACCATTTTTAGAAGGTTATTTGGAGAGATTACTAGAGATACCAAAGTGGATTTGGAGGAACCGAAGCTGATTTCCAACACTAGTCCTGACATTATTTGCTTGCTTTAAGATTTGGTATACATTGGATCGGATTCTTTCTACAAGTCTGGAAAGTAAAAGTTTGGGTGCTTCTGATTCTCCTCTCTCTCCCCTTCAGTTTAAAAAAGGAGTCAAACAAGATTTGGTGACTACAACCATTGAAGCTTGATTCAGATGATCCTAGAAAGAGATATAGGTCAAAAAAAAAGTGAACATGATCTGGTGGCAAAAACCATTAGGGCTTGATTCATGGAAGCCTATCCAAATATCTCAGTCAATTAAAAAAATAAAATTATACCCTCAAAAAAAGGGAGACATTAACTAAGAAGAAGTGACAAGAGAGAGAGGAAAGGAAATAGAGAAGGCTGCATGTGTGTTCAGATACTTGCAGAGGTAAGAGTCCATGTGTCCCTTGATTGATACTCCCAAGGTAAAGCATGCACTTTTATTTTATGCAAAGAAATGAAATCAATAGAGGTGCGAGTCAGAATAGTATTTGCTAAATAGTAGGTAGAATGGATTTGGTTGCTATACTAGGATAGGGCATATTAAGTTTCTTTGTGATTGGCTTAATAGGATGAGGTTGCAATAAAGCAAGGTGACAGTTATACTTAGACAATACGGTAGTCATCGCTTTTCAAAACATCTTTCACAGGCTTGTTTGCTTGAGGACAAGCAAAAGGTTAAGTCTGGCAGAGTTGATATAGCCTATTTATTACCAGTTTTAGACCATGTTATAGACTCTATTTAGGGTCTGTTATGTGTGTCTAGGCTATGTTTTGAGGTCTTTATAGGTCCATGTACGTTTTGGAGATATATGGAGATACTTGGAGCTTTTGGAGTATTTGAAGAGGAATAATCAGTAGCTGATCTTTGAAGAGAATTGAAGTACGAGATTACCATCGATCGACGATACAACGTAGGCGTCGACTGATGTTACATGACCAAGATGGATTGATGTTGCACATCTTCCATTGATTGATGTTCAATTCGCAGACAGCCGACTTTCAAGCCCAAATTAGAGACATGACACAAGAATATAAGATTACCCTTCGACGAGTTTTGACCTAGACTTTAGGGTTTTATATTTATACTTTATGTATTGCACCAAAAAGGGGGGCAAGAGTTTGTGTGTGTGTGATAGTACTAGGGGTACTTAGTGTTCTAAGTGTGCTTTGAAACCCCAATATTCTATCTATGCATTTTATTCAGATTACTATTCTTACTTCAATTATGTCTGAGTAGTTATCAACTAGGTTCAGGGTTTATCAATGGTACTGATGGATTAGCAAAACAATAGAATTGTTAAGGTCATTATTAGATCTTTTAATAGAATTGTGTTTACTGCTTGTGTTCTACAGTAGCTAACTAGAACTCTGATAATAGGATCGTTAGGCGCAAGCGAGAGCATGGGCTACTACCGAAATCTATTCTGTTGAGCTAGGCGTCTAGAAACAAACAAGAGTTGACTTAGTCAATCTAGTGAACTTACCGAATTAGGTCATAGCGCTTGACTCAAGAAACTATCGATCGACGCAGGATCATTGCCATTGATTGACGGTCATTCCGTGTCAACAAGCGAGAACTGAGACATTGGACTTAGTGCATAGATTAGGCGCGCATGCGAAAGCTATTGTCTTTTACATTTGATTTCGAGTTCCATGATTAAATACCTTTAACTTCTATCTACTACAATCCACTTTCCTGGAACCCTAGATCTAGCATATTTCCATATTTACATTACTAGCATATTTCCATATTTACATTGCTAGCATATTTCCATATTTACATTATTAGCATATTTTAATATTGCTTCTATACCTTCTAATAAGGAATATTTCCTTGACCTGATTACTTTCTACCAATATATATATATTTACCTAGCTTAGCCTTTAGAAATAAGAAATCTATTGTGTGTCATTGTTCTCTATGGATTCGATCCTTAAGTACTACACCTGATCTCTCTTGACAAGAGTATTATTGTTTTGTGTGTTAGGATTAAGGGTTAATTTGACAGTTGTTTGTTTAGGATATTATTACCCTATTAAAACATAGAAACACACCCATAAAAACACACCTACGTCAGACATGTTATCCCAAAATCTAAAGGTTTAGAAATACATCCTCATGGAACCCATAGGTTCACGGATGTGATTCTTCGTAACCCGCTGGATGTATGACTTCTGTCTTGGAACTCGGAGGTTTCGTGGAATTTAGTCCTTGAACCCGAAGGTTTTATATACTTTGATCCTGAACCTGGAGGTTTTGTGGACTTTCGTCCTGGAACTCAGAGGTTTTATGGACTTTTGTCTTGGAACCTAGATGTTGTATGGACTTTCTTCCTTGAACCCGGAGGTTTTATTGACTTTGGTCCAGGAACCCGAAGGTTTTATGGAATTTCGTCTTGGAACCCAAAGGTTTTATGGACTTTTGTCCTAGAACTGGAGATTATTTGGACTTTCATCCTATAACCCAAAGGTTTTAGGATGTATCACTTTAGGACCCAGAGGTCTTAGGGCTTATCATTTCATTAACATGGAAGTTTTAGGATGTAGCCCTTTGGGACCAGGAGGTCTCAGGACGTATCCCTTCATTTGAAAGGAGAGGTTTTGGGATATTATATCATGCTTTGTCCCTGTGAATAAGCTTCTCTTAATTGTATATGGCATTGCAGTGTTCCCCATGAGATAAGCCACTATCAATATCTGTTTAAATGTTGTACTCTGCCACACGGAAGTAGGCCACTATCAACATCTTTTAGACGTTGCACTTTGCCACTCGGAAGTAGGCCAGTATCAACGTCTTAGGGTGATGAATTCTTCTTCCTGCAGGAAATACAATGTCAGTTTTTTTTATCTTGTTCTGATATGACTTCGACCCTGAAAAGGGTTCAAAAATCGCCAGTCTTACCGACCATTGCTGGTGTGAATATACAGTGGGTGGTGATTCAAGCGCCAGTTTTACTGCTTTCCACGTTTGGATAAGCATGAATTTTAGGGTGCTCCTGTAGTTCGGACTTTGCAGATTTTCCTCCCTATATAAACCCTAAGGTTTGTTTACAGTACTTTGCAATTGTACTTCATGCATCATCCGTTCTCTCTAGCACTTAACGTTTTGACACAGGAATTTGCACATTTCGTATGAATTGTTCCTACATATGTTTTGGTGCAGGGCCTTTATGCTTGAACTAGGTATTTTTAACAGCATACTCAGGCTTTTGCGTGTCTATTCCTGCTTTAGTCGTACACCTTTTGCATCATTTCCGTGGATGTTCGACTTACATGCAAGGGTGTAGGTTTTTGTTCCTGTACAAACTCTGTGTTTGTATACAATACTCTACAATTGTATTTATGTTTCCTGCATTGTCATAGGGGTTGGCATGTTTCTTATGATGATCCATGCGTAAGAGTAAGCGTATAAGATTCTTACAAAATACTTTTTCATGTTATGTAATATGCTCCTTGCCTAAGAACATTTTTATCTTCTTAGGAAGTACTTTGCATTTTATGTAATATGCTCTCTAATGGGCCGACTTGTCCGTTGGTATTGATTGAAAGTGACGCGAGTCATGGGCCGACTTGTCCGTGATCAACTTGAAGCCCAAATGACCCACATAATTACAAAGACTACCTCTGGTCGACCTAATACCTTCTAGTTATGTGTTTTGCCGTCTCTTAGGTAAAACAAAATATTTTCTATTCTTTTTGACCACAACAACTTATTTTAGGGTTATTAGTTGTCTTGGAGAGAAGATCAAGGCACCTTTAGAGATTTGTATTGGAACTCCATTGTTTCTTAACCTTATTATATTTATGATTTCTATTCAGATATTTATGATATTTATTAAACTTTGCTTGATCATGTCTGAGTTCTCCTTGTTAGATATAGGGTTTCATTAGGGTTAATATGTATTGCTAATCATAGACCTCCTAGGGTGAATCCATAAGGTCCCTTAAACAGAATTGATCTTATTGCTTGTTTTCTAGAGTAGCTAACTAGAACCATGAACCTAGCATACAGATAAATACGACAATATGATTTATACCTGATAATAATTTTGTTGAGCTAGGTTGTTAGTTGCATGCGAAAGCTGGTTAAGATTAACTTTGTGAACATATCGATTATGATGATAATACTTATCTAAGGTAGTATGGATCGACACTCTTACAATAGTATCGATCGACACTCGTTCGTTGCTCGCAACGCGACATGTGGCCAAAGACTTAATCATCTGATTAGACTTGCAAACATAGCTGGATATCTTGTTTTAGTATTCGAGTTATAGGACTGTTTACCACACACCCTTAGCATATATATCACAATACTATTATCTGAAACCCTAGATCTGGATATTTATTCACATAAACTTACAAACCAATTCTCAATTAATCTGTATTGTTTACTACTTTGTAATTACTTGCCTAATTTAATCTTAATATTTACCAGTATAATTTGTGCCCATGTTCCCTATGGATTCGATCCTTAAGTAGTATAAATATCCTCTTATTTGAGAGAGTAAAGTTGCTCATAGGGTAATTTGAGTAATATCAAATTTGGTGCCATTGTCAATGAGCACTAGATTCACCATTAGATCTAATAGATAGATTCCGTCTAGGTTTTTATTTTATTTTACTTAGTAAACAGAAAAAATATTCTTTGTCTTTCAGGTGCAAGCCCAGCAGTACCAGAAGCAACAAGGAAAAAAGAGCTATTATTCAAAAACCTTGTTGTGTTAGAACGCACGATCCGCAAAGAGAAGCGCACGTCATCTATCACGAACAACACTCTCACGTTTATCAATAATGCATGTGAGCAAGCAAAGATCTACAGAAGTACACCTTCGTCGATCGACACTAACCTGCGAGAAAGAACATGGTGGCAACTCTTATACTAACGGAGGATGAGTGTTGGGGTCAAAATCGGTCAAAACGGAATCAATGGCTGAAAATTCCCAAAAAAAACATTTGTAAATAAAAAGCACGGGAATCTACATCTAGAACCTTGTACAAATTCAAAAGTGAATGAACGACAAGTTATCAGAAAAGAAAATCGAGCGACAGAACGACCAAAACAACCGTGTACAACCCAGCCAACGGCAAGTTGAACAGACCAAGTCCAACTCGCAATTAGGCGAGATGGGACTGCTCAACCAACTCTCCATCAGGCAAGTTGGGACTGCTCTGATGGAGAGTTAAATTGTCACGTCCAACTCGCCTAATAGTGAGTTGGGATTGCTTGACCAACTCCCCATCAGGCGAGCCTGACCAGCTCGTTCAACTCGCCTTTATGGCGAGTTGGATTTTCTCCATCCAACTCTCCATCTGGTGAGTTGGATCAACACCATCCGTTTCAGTTCCGATCAATACCTCTTTTGAACCTCGATCACACTGTCTCGTGTTTCATCTCGATTAGAGTTACCGTTGGAACTTTAGGATAAAAACCATAAAGACTTGTTTTTTCGTTTGAACTCAAATGGTTCGTATAAAAAGGAAAAGGTTGAGTAAACACCAAGTTTCCTCAACTATATGAGTGATTTGAACTATTTATAAAACCGACGTTGTACCAAAGGTTTTCTCTAGGAAAGATCGTAAAAACGTTTAAGTCAAAAAAATGGCCCGAAAAGGTCTAAAATGCGACTCAGAGCCCACTTACGGTTTAAGATGGGATTGAGCTCAAGGACACTATCAAAGTTTGTCCATTGTTTGCAGGAGAATATAAATGTCAAGTCTTGAAGATAAATGTCAACTTTCGAGGGATAATCATGAAGATCGAAGAAAAATGGAATATTTCCGTGAAGCGGTAAACACGACTCGGGGGAAGAATAGGAAAGAGCAAAACCACCTTAGGCAAAGTATATAAGGAAAGCCACGATAGAGAGACAGAGTACACGAAATACACAACAAAAACTTAGCACTTAGAGCGATTTAGGCAATTTTTCGTTTTATATTCTCGAGCTGCGACTCAACTAGGTTAACAAAGTGTTAGGTGATTAAAACTAGGGAATTCAACACCAGATCTTTCGGCCGAGGCTTTACCTATTGTAACGCTCATTCACAAATTTAGAATAAGACCTTCTTTGCTCAATCTCGTTTTATCGATTATTTATTTCGTCTGTTTTTATTGTCTGATTGCTTGACGTTTGGCTTGGCAAAAATCTGGGACCTTTGAGAAAGTTAGGGTTTCTTGAAATTTCCTTATTGTGCGGAAATCGACAGTGCAAATTTTGGTTCCCACAGTACAAATCAATCTAACTCTCAGACCGAAGCGCTGGATCAGACATGTCTGTTGACGATCAGACCAACTGACAAACTAGCGACGATGGAGGCATCGATGACAACGTCAACACTTCAGAAACGAACGTTGCGGATTTAACGCTGATGCCAATACCACGACATTCGAGGAGGTGAAAACTATGTTCTTCGATTTTGAAAAGAAGTCGAAAGAAGAATAAAAACTCATGAGATCTCTCGCTAAATAGGTCGAAACCCTAACAGTGAGGACCCGAGTAGTTAGTCTTCGTGGAACCTCTAGGGTTTGCGGGAAAAGACTCCATTTTCAAAATCCCCTGGACAGGCCTGGGCATTTGCGGGAAAATCCATCAGGACAAAATCCCAGCGAGATAACCCTTGCTCAGAAAAACTCGAAAAACCTTCCACCACTAGAGCTTGGAACAGAGGAACACGAGAACGAATGTCTCGACTTGGATCCAAGAGATCATTCGATAATTCTGAAGAAGACGCTGACGTGCAACCGAGAAGGACGAGAAGTCGCGCGGCTCAGGAAGACTCCCTGTTTTATAAACCCATGGCTGAAGAAGAAGAAAATATCTTCTGGGCAGACGAGGAGAAACTAGCCGAAGAGCAGGCTCAGATCACTCACAGCAAACGTCGACGGGGTCGGAAGACCGTTGGAGACGATCTTGAGATTCGCGATCTCCATGACTACATCATGAAAAAAGCCGCGGAAGTAAAAAGCGGTAAAATCTCAGATTCATCAAGCTACTAGCGCCGCGCCTGAAATCGATCGACTGCTCGAGGAGGCTCGGAAAACATCCTTCACAGTTTGCATCACCGATACCAGAGTATCGGATCCTGGAAAGATCAATGTACCCACCTACAACGGTACGACTGATCCCAAGGCCCACCTACAAGCCTTCCAGATCGCGATGGGAAGGGAAAAATTCAGAGAAAATGAAAGAGACGCCGGCCATTGCCGCCTCTTTTTGAGAACCTCCAAGGAGCGGCGCTCGAGTGGTTCTCCCGACTTAGGCAAAACTCCATCGGAAGTTTCTGCCAACTCGCTTCAGAGTTTCTCAAGAAATACTCTATGTTCATAGATTGAGAAACCTCCGACGTCGACAATTGGAGCCTGGCTCAAAAGGAAGACGAACCTCTGCGCGACTTCATGAACATATTCAAAATCGTCATCTCCAGGGTTAGCAGAATAAGCGACAAGGTGGCCATACACGCGCTCCGAAATATGCTCGTGTACAAGTCGAAATTCAAGAAGTGGATAACCCTCAACAAGCCAAGCAAGATCCAGGATGCGCTCCACAAAGCCACAGACTACATAATCATCGAAGAAGAAACCATGGTCTTGTCGCAAAACCATAAAACGACGAAGATGCTCTCAAACGATTGGGCATCAGATCAGAAGCCGAAAAAGAAAAACCGTCGTAACGACAATTACGTCCCTCACAAGGGGGAAGATCTCCAGGGAGCGTATAATTATGCCATCAACTCCTAATCAGAAGAAGGGCGGAAGACGGGCAACACATGGACCCAAAATTCAAATGACGAGAACAACTTCTGTGACTTCCACCAAACCCGAGGTCACACGACTGTAAACTGCAAAGTTCTCGGGGCAAGGTTGGCCACGATGTTGCTCGCAGGGGCGTTCTCCAATATAACGAGCGTAAAGGACATAATCCACAATTCTGATCGTCCCCATAGACTGATAAGACCCATAAATCAGAGAACTCCTCTCGAGGAAATCAATCAGGTGAAAAACGCGAAAGGAAGCACGACGAAAAGGGCAGCGACAACAATCGTCGCAAACTGAACATGATCATCGGGGGATCGCAGTAATACGGAGATACGATTTCGTTGATCAAATACTATCAGCGGAAAGCTAGGTCAAGCAAGATGTCCAAGCTGGTCTCCACCCTGCATCGTTCAAAACAGAGCTGTTACCTTCGAAGAAAAGGAAGCTCATGGGATCGCCCAGCCCCACAGCGACCCACTCGTTATCGATCTCGTAATCAGAGATCTCAAAGTCGCCAGAATCCTCGTGGACATAGGAAGCACGGTCAACTTCATCTTTCGTGACACACTCAAAAGGATGAACGTCGACCTGGGAGAAGTCATACCAACGCCAAAACCGTTAACCGGTTTCTCAGGAATAACATTGACGACTCTTGGATCAATCAAAATCCCAGTCATGGCAGAGTGACGTGGGTACATTTTTTACGTTTTAATAGGGTAATAATATCCTAAACAAACAACTGTGAAATTAACCCATAATCCTAACACACAAAACAATAATATTCTTGTCAAGAGAGATCAGGTTATAATACTTAGGGAGCAAATCCATAGAGAATAATATCACACAATAGATTTCTTATTTCTAAAGGATAAGCTAGGTAACTATATATATTGGTAGCAAGTAATCAGGTCAAGGAAATATTCCTTATTAGAAGGTATAGATGCAATATGAAAATATGCTAATAATGTAAATATGGGAATATGCTAGTAATGTAAATATGGAAATATGCTAGTAATGTAAATATGAAAATATGATGTCATTTGATGGCCAAGATAGGCCGATTGTTGATGCTGGTCTAAGGTAACCAGCTTCTGTTTCTTCTGGTCCAAGTGAAGGGTTTGGTTTACGTTTGATGTCATTTGATGGCCAAGACATGCCGATCGTTGATGCTGGATTGCCTACACTCGCGTACATTATCCAGACAGGTTCATTCTCATCATAATATGAGTAATACTCTTCGTAGGCTTCACCGTATCCTTGGCATGCCCAAATGGTGTCGATCGATGGTCAATGGTTATTGTCGATCGATGCTCTATGGTTACTATCAATCAAAGCTCGATAATCAGACCGGTGCTTAAAAAGGTTTCCAGCTTCGTTGGCCATTGCACGTACATCTTCTACATCCTCATTCGTGACATTTAGAATTCTGCCAACATAGCTCCTGCATGACCATCTGGATCTCTCATAATACCAAACTCATCTGGTTGAAGATAATCAATTTCTCCTTCGTGTTCTTCTGCTGAACCATGTTCAGGTTCTGCTTCGTGTTCAGTATTGATCTATGGCGTATGGTTGCCGTCGAGCGGTGTCGATTTCCCCGGTTCATGGGAAACATGAAAAACTCCTGCCTCTTCCATAAAAAGCCCTCGGTACTCGATCATCTCTTCTTCTCTGTAATGTTCATTGTATTCGAGGTGGGCTAGGTTGTAATCGTGATCAGCATGGTGGGTGGGGATCGGCTCTGGTTTATGGGTGTTGATCGATGTTGAAAGGTGGGTGTCGATCGATTGTTGATCTGTAGGACTGTCGATCGATGTTGTTGGGTGTTGATCGATGCTCCATCTACCGATTCCTCATTGCACTCGTAATCGCAGAAACATGTTGCCACATGCTCTGCATCGTTACACAATTACGGGAGGGAAGGTTTATTCTTATAGATTTCATAATAAATATTATGATCAATCAAGGAAAGACACAACATGTTTGTCTTCATATCACATATAGCTCCTACGGTGGCTATGAAAGCTCTTCCCAGTAACAAGAAGAACTTCCAGTTGATCTAGAAGTCCATCACATGGAAATCTATCGTGACTAAGACATCTTGAATTCGCAGTGGGATATCTCGGCATATGCCTCCTGAGTCTACTCTAGAACAGTCCACAAACATGAAAGAATCGTTGGAAGTCTCTATTCAGAGGTTTAACTTCTCTGCTATAGCTCTGGGTATGATGCTCACTGATGATCCGGTGTCGCATAGGGCATTGGGAAATTCATGGTTTTTGATCTAACATGGCACCAAAGACATCCCAGGATCACTTTTCTTCTTTAGAATGATTCTTGGCTCCCTCCTAGTATGATCCTTGGTAGCTTTATCGACTATGATAGGCCATGATGAATCCCTCTTCTCCTCTGGAGTTGTATGTCTATCAAATCGTTTTTTCACAGGGTACCATCAATCGATTGTGCCACCTCTGCGTCGATCAACACGTGAAGCTTTCCCTGATTCCGTCAAGTTAACAGGATCTGTCGATCGATTCATAGTGGCTTGTGTCTATCTATGATTTTGTGGTATGATCAATGATAACGGATTTCCCGTCTTTTGTGGCTTCTCTTTCTTGACTTCTACCCAAAAATCATCATCAATCACAGCATTGACGTGATAGTTCTGCCTAGTCTCTTCTTCTTCTTTGACCATAACTTCGTATTTCGTAAGGGTTTCACTCTCATGTGTCATATAATTTTCCAACTTTTCCACACAGATGCTGATATCTTTGATTTTTGTGTTTAGGTGTAGGTACATGAAATCTAATTTGTCATTGAAATCCACAATCATCTTCTGCTGTTCCCTCAGTATCTTGTCAAACATAAATTTGATCCATGGTCTCCTGGTTGGTTTTGAAATTTCTGTACTTCTGGTAGCTTGGGCATTAGCTGCTGCTTCTGCATCAGGGATTATAGCCCCCTGGTTGTCTACCTTTTACCTGCTGCATTACGCAGATGACCTTTGAGGTCATGCAAGTGTCCATTCTCATTCTGAACCACAATTATAGGCGCAACCATCTGAACTCGTCTGTTGTCGTCGATCGATGCCGATGAGGTGCTGTCGATCGATGTTATATGATCAATATTGGTCGATGCTAGAGATCTGGTATCGGTCGATTGTTGAGTTCTGATGTCGGTCGATGTTATCCGTAAGGAGGTGTCGGTCGATGCTGAAAGTATGCCGTCAATCGATGCATGTCGTCTTTCTTTGCGGATCGTGCGTTTGAGTTGCTGTGGGTCAGAGAACAGTAAGTCTTGTCCTTTGTTGCTCCTGGTACTCTTTTGCATGCACCTGAGAAACAACGAAAAAGAAAAATCAGTAACCTTGAAATTAACAAACCTAGACTAAGTCCTAAAAAAAATCTAATGGCGATCAATGTTCCCCGGCAACGGCGCCAAATTTGACGTGAGTGTGTTTTTACGTTTTAATAGGGTAATAATATCCTAAACAAACAACTGTCAAATTAACCCTTAATCATAACACACAAAACAATAATACTCTTGTCAAGAGAGATCCGATGTAGTACTTAGGGATCGAATCCATAAAGAACAATGACACACAATAGATTTCTTATTTCTGAAGGCTAAGCTAGGTAACTATATATATTGGTAGCAAGTAATCAGGTCAAGGAAATATTTCTTATTAGAAGGTATAGATGCAATATGAAAATATGCTAATAATGTAAATATGAGAATAAGCTAGTAATGTAAAAATGAAAATATGCTAGTAATGTAGATATGGAAATATGCTAGTAAATTTACTAGATGCAAATGTAAATATACTAGATCTAGGGTTTTAGGTAAGTGGATTATAGTAGATATAAGTATAAGGTATTTAATCATGGAACTCAAAATCTAATGTAAAAGACACCAGCTCTCGCATGCGGGCCTAATTTATGGACTAAGTCCAATGTCTCAGCTCTCGCTTGTTGACACGGAATGACCGTCGATTGAGGGTCATGATCCTGCGTTGGTCGATGGTTTTTTGAGTCAAGCGTTATGACCTAATTCTTAAGTTCACTAGATTGACTAAATCAACTCTCGTTTGTTTCTAGCAACCTAGCTCAACAGAATAGATTCCGGTAGTAGACCATGCTCTCGATTGCGCCTAACAATCATATTATTAGGGTTCTAGTTAGCTACTCTAGAACACAAGCAATAAACTCAATTTTATTAATGGATCTAATAATGACCTTAACAATTCTATTGTTTGGCTAATCCATCACTACCATTGATAAACCCTAAACCTAGTTGATAACTACTCAGACATAATTAAAGTACGAATACTAATCTGAATAAAATGCATAGATAGAATATTGGGGTTTCAAAGCACACATAGATCACTTAGCGCACACACACAAACTCTTGCCCCCCCCCCCCCCCCCCCCCCCCCAGGCACACCTTTTTTCTGGTGCAATACATAAAATATAAATATAAACCCTAAAGTCTAAGTATAAATATAAATACCTGGACCTGTAAAGACCTCAAAACATAGCCTAGACACACATAACAAACCCTAAATAGAGTCTATAACATGGTCAAAAACTTGTAATAAATAGGCTATATCACAAAGGAAGTCAAGCAAAATCGTCAACTTGGCGGTCATCGACCACCCAACCATCTACAACGTCATTATGGGAACGCCTTGGATAAACGCCATGAATGCAGCCCGTTGACATATTATCTAGGCATCAAATTCCCGACTCCGAACGGAATTGCCACAATCTGGGGATGCAAGAAGCAATCTCGAATTTACTACTTAGCCAAGCATAAGCTGAGGGAATTCACGGCCACCGCGACGGTAAAACCAAAATGCGCAAAGATAACTCATCCATCGGCTGAACACACTTCGAAGAAAGACGATTCGACATCGTCTACTCAAGCAACGGTTTCAGACACCAAAAATCAGCAGGTTTCCGAGCCTAACGCCCTGACCCAACCAGAGGAGATAAACCCGGAAGAATACATCGATCCTGCTACAACCGAGATGATCGATGCAGGCACCGAGTAAACACACTCACGGCACCAACTGAACTACGAGATGGCTTGATCCTAAAAGGGGTACGTAGGCAGCTGATAAAAAGACGTGTTCAGCTACCCCCCTCTCTATAAAGGGAGGGGGGAGTGGGTATGTATACATAAAATCATATGCTCCAACATTTTTCAATATTCCCTCTTGTACTCGAAAATGCAATAAGGATTATCAGAAAGTCTCACAAGTGTCTTTTATCGCATAAACATCACAAGACACATTCGGAAATACCTAAGTACTAACAAAACATCTATCGTACAATCCGGAAACATAAATTTTACGATAAAATCGGTCTATCGAAATCTATTTAAACTTCTGAACAGAAAAAAATGTTTTCGTCAATACTTCAAAAACATTTCTCGGTCACACATTCGAAACCGATTTCCAACCAAAACACGAGGTGAACACTCTCAAACATTCGAAACCATCTTTCACGCAAGGTATATTTTCGGGAAACAAATCGAGACGTTGCATAAAATATTTGGACATATATCTACGGTCTTGAAAACGCAAAAACAGTTCGACCGCGACTATAAACAAGCACTTTCTCTTAAATTATATTCATCGACTGGCCCCGGCGAATACACCATCCGTTCTCTAAAAGGACGATAAAATAGACCTTCCCTTGGTCCTCATACATCCGACTAGGATAATAACGCGCTATAAAAGAAATCCAAATTTTTGGTCAGCAGTTCCAAACGACTTAAAAATTGTCTTTGGGGAGATGCTTGATTCTCACAATACAAGTCGTATAAGCTGAGAACATATCACGAAATTTAAATCGGTACAAATCAAGTTAAAATCGCAAAAGGTAACCCAAAAGCCGATTAGTCATCGCAAAACCTTAAATCGAGAGTAAACCTAGGTCTTTCCCTAAACCCATCAGAATGGTCTATAAAATCTCAAGTCATGATACCAAATCGATACGAGATATTAAAACATGTCTCTTAGTTCATATCTAAATTCTCACAAAAATCCGCAAAAAAAAATTGAAATTATTTTCAAACATTCATGTCTTAACAAGCAACGAACGGAACGACTCAACCAGAGTTAGATATGAGACGACAACTCATATTCTTCTCTCCATACTAAATCAAAACACTCTAAGGTTCTTTTAAAAGAAACATAGTTCATTCAATCAAGCTGCAAGGCAGCAAGAGACTCGAAGCCACAAGTGGCCAGTTCCAACAATCTCACATGGCCAAACTCGGCCTAAGCAAACATAAAACAGGCCACACTCGGTAAGCATAAACTACAAAAACATAATCATGAGAGGGAACACTTTCCCATCAAGTCCCACAAGATCCTACAGATCAGGATCATAGTGTTCGGACATTGACCTCCCTAACGAACAGTCAGCAACGGGGGCCGTTGACTGGTTCACTTCACCAGTCTCGCCGGGGACTCCCATTCCATTCTCCTCCGAGTCAGGGGACATGGAAATCAGAGCTCACTGATCCCAATAATCTCTTAGATCTGGGAATCATGGACTCCCTTTTCCCATTCCTACTCATGCGACTCGACTACTTGGCCATCTCCTCTTCGTAAGAATACTCAGAGGACTGCGTAAGATACAACGAAACCACGACACTCGCGGTACTCACCAACGGACTTGTATGTCTTTTTTAGCTCAATGAACTCGTTCTTGAACTGGACGCGACGGTTCTATATGATCCCAGCGACCTCCCTCTCCCCTCTCTGGTACGCTCGACGAGCCTCCTTCACGGCCAGCTCTCTCTCGCGAAGAGAATTCACTGCCATCTCACCCTTCAAGTGGAGAATCTCTTTCTCAGCTGTCTCGGCCTTGAACCGAGCTGTGCGCGCCTCTAAGCGACTCGCATTGTGAGCCTCGCTCATGATTAGGAGACCCTAAAAAATTTTAGAGTTAGCGAAAATTTTGGTAACACACAGAAAAACGTCTGAAAAGCAAGGACTAACCCCGTTGACCATCCTTGATGCTTTTACAAACTGTGGCGACTCGCTGGGATCACTCTCGGTCAAAGGCATCCCAAAATCAAAGAATTTTTCGAGATCGGTGCCCAGAGTGCCGAACTCCGGTACATCGACCCGATCAGTGCCACTTCCACTTGCCTTGCCATCGAAAAGAGTGCACAACATGTAATCCGAAGGAAAATCCAACACGTCAATGGCATCTCCTACCCCGGTCCCACAAATGTGTTTGTCCTTAGGAGACCCGACCCCTCCCTCGGAATTTCAAAAGGAACAAACTTGTCCATGCTTGGCTCCGATTCTTCTTCAACAGATAAATCGGGCTGGAGTCGAGACTGATGATACACCACCGCAAGACAAACTCGTCTCGGATAAAAATGGCCCCAAAAATATGGACCGCCCTGAAGAAGATCCCGGATAATAGGCAGGTCCTCAGGAAACGAGGGCTGATGATTAGTAACTGCAAAACAAAGAAAGCGAGTACGAGGTTAGATATATTCAAAACGAAAAATACTAATGGATATCTAGTCAAGATAACTTTCGGCCCATCTACTTCTAAAAATAGGAATGCAGATCTCCTCGACGGACGCACTCATTATGCGTACAAAAAAATAGCTCTTACGATGCTCATGCGAATTAGAAGCAAACCCCTTGAATTTTTGCCATATCGTTCCTCGGGCTCAAACGACATATGAACAATGTTCTCGACCCCACTGGCTTCAGAAAAGCCTCAAAATAATCAGCATCGAGAGTCATGCCACATTCATAAATTTGAACCAAAATCCCGAGAAGATGTTGCAAGCTGGTAGGAGTGATTTGACATATAGACAATCGAAAACCGATCCATGACTTGAACGATTACCCTTGGGATGGCAAACCACAAACGCAGCGCAGTAGAAAAGTGTCGTAGCATGTGAAGTAACCATCCATAGGAGCATCATCATGTTCTCCAGCCCTCAGAAGTCGAAATTCTACCGAGTCAGGGACATGGCAGAAACGTCGGATGACGTCAAGATACAAAGGACAACTATGGCTCGGACAACCAGGGGTTATCTTGGTACAAATTTGGGGTGAATACCACGACTCATGTGGAGGAACCTTTAAATTTCACGTAGCCAGCCAATTCTCATAGTCACATGATCAACGGAGTGTGCCACGAATTCGAATTTCGCGGTAACTTCACAATCCAGGGTACGTACGCTATTGGGGTTGATGCAAGGAGGCAAAGCCTTGGCTGAAGCTTTCTAGGTTAAAAAATTGATCAAGAACAATAAAAGAAAGAAATGAAGATAAAAATTTTTCTACCTTAAGAGAAGTTCTGGTGGAAGGAAGCAAGTAAAAAATTTGAAAACTTACTCCACATATTTATAGGCAAGAAAACTTAGTATTCATCCTCAGAATTTCAGCCATTAATGCTGCCTAACTTATCTAACTGTTCTATCCGCTCGCAAGAACGTCACGATTCTAACGAGCTGGGGAACTAACTGTTGGGGTCAAAATTGGTCACGACAGAATCAATGGCTGATTATTCCCGGAAAAACAATTGAAAAGAAAAAAGCACGGGAAACTACAACTAGAACCTTGTACAAATTAAAAAAGGATTAGACGGCGAGTTATAGAAAAAAGAAAATCGAGCGACAAAACGACCAAAACAACCATGTCGAACCCGCATGATGGCAAGTTGAACGGACCAAAGCCAACTCGCCTGATGGCGAGTTGGAAGGTCTCCGTCCAACTAGCCATCAGGCGAGTTGGGACTGCTCAACCAACTCGCCTGATGGCGAGTTGGACTGTCACCGTCAAACTCGCCATCAGGCAAGTTGGGGGTGCTCGACAAAGTTGCCTGATGGCGAGTTCGACCGTCCCCGTCCAACACGCATGATGGCGAGTTGGATCGACCACGTCCAGCTCTCCATCAGACGAGTTGGATCAGCACAATACGTTTCGGTTACGATCAATACCTCTTCTGAACCTCGATTACACTGTCTCTTGTTTCATCTCGATTGGAGTTACCTCTGGAACTTTTCGATAAAAACCGTAAATACTTGTTTACTGGTATGAATTGAAATGGTACGTATTAAACGGAAGTGCTTGACTTAACACCAAAGTTGCCTCAACTATACGAGTAATTTGAACTATTTATAGAACCCACGTTGTACCAAAGGTTTTCTCTCGGAAAGATCATAAAAAAATTTAAGTCAAAAAACGGCCCAAGGACACTATGAAGGTTTGTCTATTGTTCGCAGGAGAAGATAAATGTCAAC